>OLKM01000496.1:100000-147880 GCA_900291075.1 Melanogrammus aeglefinus | reverse complement strand
TGTAAAGCGTCTTTGAGTGTCTAGAAAAGCGCTATATAAATTCAATCCATTATTGTTATTAGTTGATACAGTATATACAAGGTATTGGATCAAAGTGGCAAGTGATTAAACTGCAAAACCCTTTGATTGTTTTTCTTTTATTCTGAGCTGCAGAAACCTGATATCTTGCGGTCCAACTTCTAAAAATAGCTTCATGTCCCCAATTGCAAATTATAAACCTTTAATCAGCAGTGCCTCTGGCATAGGCACTCTCGACACGTATACGAATACAATAGAGACTAAAATGTATCTCTCTCACCACAGAGCAGCAAACCTTGTTTGTAATCTGGTTGCGAAAACACATTTATGATGCGTATGTATCGCTTTGACACAACAAGCACAGACTGAATACGCCGGCCTCCGGCTGTGTGATTGTGACTTTTCCTGTCCAAGCAAGTTATTTCCACACCGGAATGTATGCCAAGATTGGAACACCTCCCTGAGTTTAGTTTTTTTTCTTTTCATCTGGTTAGTTTCAGCCTCATTATTGAATAATAAATCAGCGTGGGTTGTCTGGCAATGCTCTCAGATAGCACATTTACTCGTTTTATCACCACAGCGAGGGTTGTAGGTTCGGGTTGCCCGTGGCAACCATATTTGGAGCATTTTTCTCCACGGTTGGCATTCCACCTAATCCCATGAACACCAGGGTTTGTTGGTTGGCAAGGGTCACAGTGGAAACCCGCCCACTGTTAGAAAATGGCAGTAGGATCACTATCTTTCTAAAACACAGCAACATGTTGGCACAGGAACTGGCCCGCTGGCATGAACTTTTAAATGTTAATAACCCCCCCCCCCCCCCCCCCCACCAGTACATCATAGTAGCTGGCTAGGAAAGGGGTAGAGGTTTGGGACTGAGTGTTGTTCTTTATTCATTCTAAATTGTTTGGCTAGGAGGGTAAAAGTTTCCTGCAATAAAAAATGTATGCCTGATTTACCTCCCTGCTTGTCCTGGTGTCTGTCTTTCCACAACTTGAATTGATTATCTTTGATGAGTCATTGCTCTACACAGACACTACAAAGCATAGCTTTAATAATACATGCTGCCTTTGTTTATATTACTTATAATGAGAATCTAATTTATACCATGCCAGAGGCATTCAATGCCAAAACTTGAATTTAACGAAGCAAGTGGTTATCCGAACGAGAGACACAAAATAAAGCATGATACTATAAAAGCAGCCCTGGCAAGGACAAAAAGACTGCCGGATATGCTGAGTATTCAACATTGGTAATCAATCATTCAGATTACATCAACAGAAGGCGTCCACATAGAAAATTAGTTGCAGAGGTTAATTTGGCTTTTTAATTTGCTCTGAGCTGTCTTTGCTGACCATTTCAACTCACTGAACAAACCCCACACCAGGTGTGTTCAATGTCAAATAAACCCTGAAATATAACCATTAAATAACTATTTCTGTACAGTTTGATCGTTCCTCATTGGACATGATTTAGGCATTTTTATGTGTAAAACATTCACTGTAAAATAAAACGCCAAGTCGAGTTGCTTGATAAACTCGGTCTTATACCTACCTCTTTCTAAAGCTTTCATGAGAAATTCACATCTTCTCAATGAATGTATCCTCTATAAAAACTATGAAGCTACTACAGCAGGGAATTATACTGATATCCAAATCCATCAACCGCCATCCAAAAATAATGCTCTGGTCATTCTCGGCATTGAGGAGATGCTCTTCATAAAAGCTTTTTTTGTTTCCTTTTTCTTTTAAATATAGTGATTAATTGTGCATAATTTGAATTGAATCTCTAAGGGGCCAATGCTAAACAATTTTGTCTCTGGAGAATGGGAATCTGTGTAGCATTCAAGCCCAAGTGCTGGTGGCACAGTGCTAGCAGTGGTTCAGTATTCATAGTCGTCCCTCTCTTGAGCAGCCCCCCCGTTGGTTTCAGTGTGTCTATCTGTGGTGCCAGCCAGACGCACATGAGTTAGGAGGTCTGCTTGAGACCCGGCCAAACTGCGAGATCGAGGAGCATGCGTGGCCAATGAATCCCCAACGCGAGCCACTGATTGAACATCGTAGGGAACCAGACCGCCGCCTGCCCACGCCGTTCGATCCCTACAAGAAGAATAAATGAGAAGGCAGACGATTGACTTCCTTTTCTTAGAAATATGGCAGAACTCAGTGATTTTTAAAAAGGGTTGTTCTGAAGTCTGCACAGCTCTCGGGAAGTCATCTTCTAAAGAGCTTTTTTTCAATATATATAAATATGTGTTGAATCTGAACTGTTAATTTTCTTTTCAATTTGAGGGCAAGGCAGAATTCATTCTTCTACTCGACGCCCATTATAGGCAGGCGTCTGTCATTTCAAACACAACTCTAATTATGTGAGAAACTTCTGAGAATTCCCTGTGGACTCCTTTTGTTTAAATCAGGGATTCATTCAATCAGCGTTTTGCTGCGTCGTTGTCATCATTGTCATTGGTTTGTTTTTCAAACCATTCAGCATGGGTAGAAATCCATCATACAAATTATTGCGCGATGATGACGATGAAGGCATACTTGCGCTCAGCGGCTCTGCAGCAACAAAGGATGTTGCCAGTTACTCCCTAGTGGGAACACAATCACGATCCTCAAAAGAAAGCATTTCTCTGCCGCAGGATGTGATTTTGGAATGATTTGTGTAATCAGATGGTGGCCTCTGCACCTTTGTCTGTGTATGTTTGCATTGCTGAGGAATTAGCCTCTATTAGCAGACAATCCATTGTTTCCCGTTAGCCAACACTTAGCCATTAATATCTGTCTACTCTGCTTAATTAGCAAATATGGTGAGAGTGCCTTGACATACGAGCAGTCAGTTGATGTATCCTTACCATGTAGAATCATTATTCTTTTATAATCTGTGTGAGGGACCGAACCAAGGGCGACATAGTCTCTTGTAGCTTCCAGAATTAACAGGGTTTTAGTCAACCAAAGTCCATGGATCTAGCAGTCTCGATTGAAAGTTCAACTCAAAAGATAGACTAATTTAATAAATGCTTTGGCACAAATGACCATCGGTTCACCTCAGGTCACCATGCACTTATCACAATCCGGCATAGTTTGTTTGTGTTTTGATTGTGTTTGGTACATAAAAAAGATCTCATAAATCCTCATTATTGTTCTTTGGTCTAGCTGGCCTTATTTAAGAGGGTATTGATTTTAATAGACATGGACATGAGAATAAAAGTTCTCCAGAATCTAGGGTAAGGTAGTTCAAGTTCAAGCTTAGAATGTAAGAATCATAATTTCACATCATTGAAACTGAAAACTGTAGGCCGTCACAAAGCCCCAAAGGGACACCATGCTGCAGTGTGAGGTCAGTGTCTGCTTGGCAGCATGCTAAAACCAACATCACACCAACCTGCAGAGCCATGCAGCGGCCTTGTGGTCACCTTCTGGCCCTCTTCCTCTGCCTTCCTACCACCCACTCAAGTGTGACCGCCACAGTGGTGAGACCTCAAGCGCTGTCATCCAAATCCACCATCACTCCTCATACAACCTCTCCAGCTGTCACCACCCAAGGAACACCCCTCCCCCCCACCACCACCACCCCCACCGCCCTCCATCACACACATTGGGGACAACCTTTGTATATGCACTCATTCTTACTTACAGCCTTACTGCAGCCAAGAGTTTGATTTCCCTCGACGGATAACCCCAATGGCCCAATGTGCTGCCCCTGTTTTAGTTTTTTTTTTCTACCCCATTTTATTGGCTATTTTATGTCATGAAGCTGGAAAACACTGTGTCCCTGCACTATATGTCACACTATATCAGCATTGTTAGATACTGTGGCCCAACCTTTCCGCCTGCGAGTCCAAAATGTAGATAATTAGAATTTACAGTTCTCTACACCCACTAAAAGCTGTGGGAGTCGGGACAGTGACATGGACAGACACAGGGGGCGAACACCATTCCTCATCAACCACGTTGGAGCATTTTGATTAGAGGTCGGATCTGTTCTCGGAGAGGAGTTGGTTGTAGACAAGCTGGCTGGCATTGCGTTTTCTGCCAGTTGGACAACCCCAACAACAAGATGGGTCATTGGCAGGAGGTCAGGAGATCTGAGCAGAAGACTAAAAACATGGAACAGGAAGAGGAGCTGGAGAATTGCAATTTGTCTGCTGCATCCGTGCAAACACACTCAAAGAAATCAATCGACCTCGGGGTCCTCTTCCCTGTCTCTATCTGAATTGAATTAGCTCTCCGATATGACAGGGAAGTCATTATGACCTCCCTGCCAAGTGAACTGCGTGCTAATTGATTCAGACAATAGATAAATAAACCCACAACACACTCAAAGATTCATATTTCTTCATCGCTCCACTATTAGTTGGATTGTTAAAAGTTGTGAGTGAAGGTTTTCGGGAAACGTCTCTTTTTTTTAACATGTTGTTGTCCTTGTTGTTGTGTTTTGTTTCAGATAAATCATGGATGCACACTCCGGAGGCTCTGGCCAAGCATTACATCCCCTACAACGTCAAGGTGTGTACGGCAATCTTATTTACATCTCATTACAAAGGGTTTGAATCAGGGGGGGTGCATGTGCTGCTGAAGGCCCCTCTCCGGACATGCGTCCCTAAAAAGTGATTGACCACCTGAGCTTCTACCCCTGATAAATTGGTCGAATATGAAATTGTGCGAACTATAAATTGTCTGCAACTTTAAACAATGAGATGGTGGTTGTGGTCTGGTGCCCTCCCCTCCTCCCTCCCTCCTTTGTTATCCCCCCCCCCCCCCCCGCCAAGTAATTTATTCTGTGCATGACATTGGTCTGAATGGTTCAACGGGTTCAGTGATTGAATAGTTCTCACCCACCACATGCTCCCTAAAGATCCAGACGACTGCTTGGGGTTGTTTTGGCATGAAAATATAATTAGAAAAACAGCACTAAAATGGGCAAGAGCTGCGTGCCTTATATTATAAGCCTCTCCTTTTTGTTTGGCTTGGATTGCTCGTTGCCCTGGTCCTGCGCTCTGTGACCCTCCATTACGGCAGTAGATGGGTAGAGAGCCAGCCTCTAACTTGGAGCCCTTGTGAGGGGTGGGCTCAGGGAACCTAAACTCTAGAACAGGTGCACAGCCTAACGGTAAACCGGCTATCAGCGCAAGTGCCTTAATCTCCTATCGCATGCAGTCTGCTGTCTATGTTTGAGTTGCTTTGTTTTTGTTATGTTTCTCATGCTCCAACGATGCGTAGATTCAGGTTATCGAACTCAATGTTGACAGTGAGGATTTGCATTTTTGCTGCTACACACTTCAGAGGGGTATCTGTGATATCTGGGCCTGTCAATTGTAACAACCCCCGCCAAGACCGCCTTCGCCCCAGTGTGAGCACCTCTGTGAATATCATCTCCAATACTGGATGTTTTCGTTTCGACAGGCATGGGGGGGGGGAAAAGTACCTTCCGGAAAAGGGAAGCTGAACTCAGCTGTAAGTGAAAACAACCGATACAGTTAGTGTTCTTCAGCAGCGACCAGAGACTTATTTGTAAAAAGGGTTGAATCTCGTCTGGAAGATCTTTTGTGTCGGACTTGATTTCCCGCTGACTATTCCCACCGGCTGCTCCTCTGTGCGGAGAGAGGAGGAGAATCTGTCAACTCACATCCACCACCTCGCACCTCATGTTATTGTCGAGCAGAAGCAGAACTCCGGGAAACCGCCCTAGCTCTGACAATTTCAGTTTTTTCCTCCCTTTTATGATTTCTTTCTAAATCAAAGCGTTTGTATTTCCTTAGCTCCCCAACTGTTCTGATGAGTTCCAGTCCTTCCTGAATTGGTGCCGATCTGACAAATCTTTTACGGAAGCAGAGAGTTTTGGAGAAGCTCTGAGTTTTTTAACTCTGTTCCTGTTACTTTACATCAGCGGTTTAAAGCGTGTGCTACCGGCCCTCACCTCATTACCCTAACCCTTGGCTCCACCCGAACTTAGCGGCGCCGCATCTAATGAGCACTCTGTCAACTTTTCCCAGTTGTCTGGAAAGCGCTGGCTTAATAATCAATAGAAGGTGCGTCCGATGGCGGCGTCTTTAAAAAGCAAACATAAAACACAGAGCTTCAGTTGTCAGTGGCGAGCGGTTGCGTTGATTTGCTTGTGTCCCTTATACTCCATGCCATCCGTCTTTGTACATCGATTGTTTTCTATGTACAAAGAATCGGTTTGTGACGCTCCCTGTGGCGCACGTACGACGGCAAGCCGGTGCTGATGGAGGATCCACGCAGTATTTTTAGTTGATGCCTGGGGTTTAGTCTTTTTAACTCTCCAGAGATCCATCTTGTTTTTCTCTGTGCTGATAGAGAGTGCGGGCAATGTCTTTTTTTTAAGGTGGAATGGGTGAAACCATCACCATATGGACATCATAGAGGAGGGGAGTGGGAGGGGGAGCTGACCCCTTGTTTCGGATCATTGGAGCTGATGATGGATGAGGCTCCTGGGCATGGCTAACCTGGTGAGACCTGACCCCTCCCCCTCTTTGGGATAGAAGACTGTAGTTGTCAGGGACAAGTTGTTGCTCTGCTGGATCTCAGCCATCCGTCACTGTCAGGGAGTTATTCTTAGAGGTGTCCTTAAGTCCTAATGGAGATCGTTTGTTGCCAGGCGTGTAGTTGTTTTGACAGCTCGCTTAATGTGTTCGAAAAAAGTAAGGTACAATTTCGCACAATAGTGTACTTTATCAGGGTGTTGATGATACGATTCGTAAAGGAAAATGACACAACTAAAAATGTTTCTGTTTTATATTAAATACTTACAGCAAACTGAGGTTGTTAGCCGTGGTTGCTTGTCACTGAATATCATTTCAAGTGAGCCTTTAAAGATGTTCTTGGTTTGACCATTTGTAATATAAACTAAGTCCAGTTTGACGGTTCACTGACTTGCATATAGTGCTGTTTCAAGTTAAACTACCGAGAATCAGTTATGGTAGTGAGAGGAAATGCAGTCGTCATCCATGAAAGCTATTTGTTATTATTCTTGTTGATTTAATATTGTTATGGCAAAAAAATCATCCTTGTTTTTACAATAGACTTTGTGGGAAACAACCATAGAGAACACAGTTTGCCGTGGGCTCATCTTTCTGGTGGAGAAGGGGAAAGAATACCCTTTGTCCACCGTGAGGGTGCCCAGTGTCGGTTTATTTGCCAGGTGGGCCGTATTGGAAGTGGCCCAAACAACCCCCTCAAAAACGGCCAAACAACAGCAGTCTCAAAACCTTACAGAGCCAATGTCTGAACTATTATGATAGGGTTCAACCACCTGGGGAGCCATTTGCCCATCTCTCCACTCCATGATCAGGCTTTAGGGTTAATAGCACCATCTGTTGGTGGACTGCTGTAGTGACGCTTGAGCAATGCGATTTAGAGTAGATTACTCTGTCTTTTTGTTTGTCTTTGACGCAGTACAAGTACAATACTGAACAAAATGCTGTATGCATCGAACCAGAACGTGCAAGGCAGCCTAAACCACACTCCATTCCTTGCAGGAAGGGGTGCGCTAGTATAATCAAATGAGGGATTAAGTCAGGGTAAATAATAAGTGAATGAATATAACCTATTGCTTGTGACTGGGTCAGTTTGGTTAATGTTTCTGTCCCAAAAAGCATGTGTTGTTTCCCAAAAGTGTGTGGTGATTGTTATTTACTACAATGTGATTTTTGACTCAGATGTGGGTTTCTCTAAAGTGCAGACATAAAACAATGGATGGTTGCGTTGTCACCTTGGCTGGTATAAAAAAAAGAAGATAAGTGGATGCGGTGAGACAGGTCTGTCAATCGCTATCTGCCTTTGGGGCTCGTCAAGATATGGTGGCAGGATACGATTGAGATGTCCCTCAACTCAAGTGCTATTCCTGAGCAAAGGACAAATGGTGATATCACATTCAGCTGCCTTTACCGAAGTCAAAGAACCAGTTAGACACACGACAAAGGGATAAGTTGTGAAAACTTCAGGCCCGTTTTGGGGTATTATTCCTTATTCCACGTCACTTAAATAACGCCATTCATCTTCTTTTCTTGTGACAGTTTCTGGGAAACACCGAGGTTGAGGCGCCCAAAGGCACTGAAGTTGTGAAGGATGCGGTGAGAAAGCTGAAGGTAAGATATGCCAAGCCTCTGTTGGCTTGTCTGTCCAGCCCGGGTTTGAGTCGCAAAGCGGTTCCACAGCAGCAGGAACACAAACTGCTCCTTAATACCTGGCTTGGCACGCATGAAACACCTGCTCAGATGCGTACGCCTCCTCAATGCCAAACAGTGTTGGCTAAGTCACTGGTTTGGTGGGTCATGCAACACCATCTGCCCACTGACACTGAGAAGAATACATGTTTAACCGACCAAAGTGTTCCTTACTAATAGACCGATATACTCACTTTGGATAAAGGTGTCTGCCGGATGGAAGGTATACAGAGAGCAGGATAACCTTCAAAAAGGAACAAAACTGTAGAGGGTGCCTTTTTTCAGACCTACTGCAAAGGATATTTGAGTCGTTCAAAGAAAGGTACAAAAATGTTTGGGGCTCCAGAGGGATTACTGCAGTGCATTACCAAACATAAGTTATTGTGAGTGTACACTATTTCCCTACATGACTATATATACAGTATAGATAGATAGATAGATAGATAGATAGATAGATAGATAGATAGATAGATAGATAGATAGATAGATAGATAGATAGATAGATAGATAGATAGATAGATAGATAGATAGATAGATACTATAGATACTATAGATACTATAGATATACTGTGAGAATATATTCGTAAGGCAGCAGTGTTTTTGTTGGAAGTTTGCCAGGGCAGGAGTAGTCGCATCACATCAAGTATAAAGCTGACTGTATTCTGGAAAGCTGCCTTTGAAGATCTCAGTAGATCTAAAATGTAGCATCAATTAAGAAACCCTTTCATTAACCGTGACCAGGTAATGGAGCAGTAAAAGTTGAGTTTTTGCTGTCTGATAATAACATGCTTTTATCTGGTTCAGGCATCTCAAAACCTCAGTGCTGTACTTTAGAGGGGGGGCTTCTTTTTACATTAGGGTGATAAGGACCCGGTTCAATTATTTTAATAGCATTTCCAAAATTGGCAATTCCAAGGCAACACTTTAAAGAAAGAGTATTAGTGTCAATTTTGACCATGACACCAACCTCAGCGTTTAATTAACCAAATTAGATCAGCGATCCTCTTGCAAAATATAAGAAAATCTTGTGCTTCTTCAAACTGTACGAATGGAAACGCAGTGGTATTAAGAATGAGTTACCCAAGATCTTTGACTTTAGACACTCGTTTCTCAATTACTATTGAGTCATTTAGTAAATGGATTTATTCAAAGCATCTTACTTATTAATTGCAGATGATTTGATTGAGTAGCAAGAAGGGACGTCTTGATCTTAGATGCCTACAGGTAGACTGCAGACAATTAGGGTTTAACCTAGTACCTTTTGGTTAAGAGTCAAACGCTCAAGCTCAACATCAATGTCTTCTATCAACTCCCGTGTTTCTGACCTTGGTAAGATTGTATTTGTTGTGTTATTTATATTATGTTTGAGTAAAGGTTGGATGCCTGTGTATTTATTATATTTTATTTTTTCATATTCACGATTTCCATTGGCGAGAAATGCAATCCTGATGTCCTTCAAGTGTGCGTTCCTGACGACATCTGCGATCGATTGTTGCTTGATAGATTACTGGCGAACGGAGGCTATTAATAACTCAAACCCAGTTTCTCTATGTTTATTTTTCTCTTGATTTGATTGCTCCTGGTGATATTACTTTTTGTCCCTAAAATATTTGATCGTGAAATGATGGACTCGGGCACAAACTAAAACACCCCATTTTTGTTTTTCGGCTAAGGAAGTGTTTAGTTGTGACTGGGTACATTGAAAATGTCATCAACCGTGTAGTCTTAATATCCATCCTATCGAATAAGTAATCTCGCTGCAAGCTCTTTCCTTATTGGATGTCAAATCTGATGCATGTTCTATCCAGGCGGAGCCGATGCCCATAAACATAATGTATTCCCATATAAATTTAGTGGTTTTGAGTTCATTTCACATTGAGTGTTTACGAGTTTACCTTTCCTTTTCAGCCTTCGCCACAAATGCAGTCATTTGTCAATCAAATGTGTTTTCCAATATCAATCAAATGCATGGCCGAAAACTCAACGTCAACACATTTCCCTCTTTCACGTGGCACTATACCCGGATTTCTGTACACAATGTGCCCTGTGGCTTTGCCAATTTCAATGGGCATCATTGCTTATGTTATGGAGTAACTGTAAAAGCCTAAACAGAATGTCAATGTTAAATGTCAACCTTCCTTCAACAGTTTCAAAGGCACATCAAGAAGTCAGAGGGACAGAAGATTCCCAAAGTGGAATTACAGATCTCCATTTATGGAGTGAAAATACTCGACCCAAAGACAAAAGTGAATTATATCTTGCTTTCTTTCTGTCTGCCTGTGTGTCTCCTTCTGTCTCTGTGTCTTTCCCTCTGTCTTCATATTTCTCTTTCCCTGTCTGTCTTACCCAGTCTCTCACTCTCTCTCTCTCCCACTTACTCACTCACTTAGTACCTCTCTCACACATTTTACAAGACTTCCTTCATTTAAATTTGAAATATGTCATAGCCATGTCTTAACGTTACTTATTTTCTGGTGTCAGGACGTGCAGTATAACTGCCAGTTGCACAGGATATCCTTCTGTGCGGACGACAAGACGGACAAAAGGATATTCACGTTCATCTGCAAGGACTCTGAGTCCAACAAGCACTTGTGCTATGTGTTTGACAGCGAGAAATGTGTAGGTATCTCATCTTTCAACTGCTTTCCTTTCTCACGTTAGAGTAAAAATAAATAATAAAAGCACCAATGTTAATTAAATATATACATTTGTTTATAACCTATGGTTATCAAGTGGATTACTTAATCATTCATTATACTTTTTGAAATTCAGCTTTTTTCTTCTTTTAATACATACTGGGAAGTTAATCGGCCTCAAGAAAAATAAATATTGTTTTAGATCCACTCCTCCACTCGGGCATTTTGTTCAGTATGTGTATTCTTTCCCAGGCAGAAGAGATAACTCTCACCATCGGCCAGGCCTTCGACCTGGCCTACAAGAAGTTCCTGGAGTCTGGCGGAAAAGACGTGGAAACACGGAAACAGATCGGAACCCTGCAGAAGAGGGTATGTTGCATAGCGTCCGGTAAAACGGACCCTTTTCATCAACATTACACAGGTTAACTATCCCTGCATCGCTTGGAGGGACTCCCTCCACGCTGTCTGATGTTGTTAACCTTGTTAGCTGGTAAATTCTTCTTTCCAAAACACAGAATAATTTCTACCGTTTCTCACCTTGGCTGTGTTCAGTCTGAGTACAAGGTTGCAGTACCAGTGAGAGGCTAAAACCTTTGAAGTATGTCTTAGTGAATGTGTTAAGGAGCGTTTTGATTGTGTTCTGCAGATTCAAGAGCTAGAATCTGAGAACTCTGAGCTGAAGAAACAACTGATAGACCTTGAGGACCAGCTGATGATCGCTCACGTACCTCCAGTAAGCGCTTTAGATCTCCACACCGCCTACACATAGAGATTAAACTAACAAAAAAGTAAGTGTAAAGAGAAATGGGAACAAATGTCTGAAGTATTTCAACTTGGCTGCCACAATGATGGGATGGACGAGGACAAGGGGTCATGGGTAAAGCCTGGCCCTTCACATTACGTAGATGGTGTAGCTAATTGAAGCTTTGCCGTTTCGGACTTTGAGGAAGTTCAAACTTTGACCATTTTGATGTCTTTAAGCAGTATATTGTACTTTTTGACACCGGTGTGTAGTGGTTACATTAGTCTGTGATATGCTATGGTTTGACATTTTCAGAATCTTTAAGAAGTGTTAGTACATAATGGGCCTTTATCACAGAAGCCTGAAAAACAGGTGCAGCTCATTAAAGGAGACATATTATGGTGTTTTCCCAACAACTTCCAACTTTTAGGAAAAATAAATCTCGCCTACCGCTATTCCCCTCTCTTTCAGTCCCTTCAGAATGCTCTGTTTCTGGTGTCTGTAGCTTTAATGCAAATGAGCTGCTGCCAATTGACCAATGAGCTGTCAGACTGAACCACAGCATGGAGGAGAAGGGATTGTTCCCGTTTGTGGACTGCTGGAGCTCTATATTTATATAATATAATATAATATAATTAGTGCTTTCGAGCTATTAAAATATTGAATCCCTCGAAATCACGGAGTACAATCCCGGAGCTTAGCTGTGCAGGGCTGCCGCCAAGTTCCTTCCGCCGGAGCTGCTCGTCCGCTGGTCGACAAAATCTTAGCTGTGCTTTGATTGGACGGAAGTAGGGAAGTGGGAGGTAATATTCAACTGCGAAAGTGCCAAAACTGACTCGCTCGTTTGGTAACTGTAGGCGGGGTACTTTCAGAAATGCATATCTCACTCAAAAAATCATGTACAGACTTTTTTCAAAGTTTGTATGCGAGCACCAGAAACCAAAAACAGAACAACCTAAATTCCAGGAAAAGTGTTGTTTTCATAATATGTCCCCTTTAAGTTAACCAGAGCTCTGTTGGTGTGCCCAAATGAAATGTCCTGAGATACACCTGTGTTTACCCCTACTAATTCACCAATGGATTTAGGCTACAGCTCCGTGATAAAGGCCTATTCATTGTATGTTTTGTTTTTTACCTTTCACTGACTCATCCCGAAAGTGGCAATCCCTCAATTGCCGAATAAAAATAAAACATTAACCTTATAAGGTTAAATTTCCAGACGTTTCAGTGCCGAGTTATGTCTTGTCTAACAGGTTTGGTATGACATGTTGCACATGAAATGTTCCTATATCTCTCCATCTGTTTTACAAACGTGTTGCTGACTAAAACTAATTGACGCGTGACGGTTGACCCACTAACTCTGTGGTTGTCTCTTTCTCTCTCCTCACACCTGTCTCCTTTCTCAGCTGCTGCACATTAACTCCTCTAACGAGGCCTATATGCTCCAGAGGCCCTCCTCTCTCTTCTGGTGTCAAAACTTCCAGTCGCTTTCCTGCCTGGAGATCTCCTCCATCACGCTGACCCCCATGAGCTCGCCCGAGTCCAACTTCTCCACGGGCCTACTAACACCTCCCCCCTCCAAACCCGCCCTGCCGCCTGCTAAGAGCAGCGAGGGCTTCAGCATCCCGCGACCTCGCGTAAAGCTCTCCTCTTTCCTACTTTACTGCGTTCCTCCTCCCCCTCATTCCTTTTACTCTATTCTCATCGCCTCCTTCCCAATGATCTCTGTTACTCATGCTTAATAACACTCTTTGATTTGTCCTTCTATTTCCTCCTTTTATCATCTACTGTTTCCTTCCTTCCTACTTCTCCTCTCCTCACCTCCTCTTGCCATATCATCTTTCACCTTCCACTCCTCTTCTCTGCCTCCCACTTTACTCTTCCTCATTCCGCCTCACCTCTGTCCTCATTTATTTCCTCTGGTCTCGTTCCACCTCTCCTCCCCTCTTTGGTCCCTCCTCCTCTCATCATTCCTCCAAGCTGGGGGGGAGAGAGCGCTTCAGGGACCCCCTGCTGTGCACTCGTCTCCAGCCCTTCCTTTTTATTTATTATTCTATTCATCCCTCCTTGAGATCCGCACGGATCGACTAGCATTACATTCTCCGCCTCACCACGAACCCAGACGTACGCGTCCTGCGCTCATAAATAACGTACCACATTCAGCACGTAAATCCTCCCCCCGCTGGCTCTCACCGCCAGACCTGACCCGTTTCTCCACACGTTATGCAGGCAGGAAGTGGCTCCATGAAGCCCCTGTCGACGGATGTCTTCGACATGGTTCCCTTCTCCCCCGTGACGCCTCTGGTCCCCCTGCCGCCCAGCAACGGATGCCCGCCCCCACCACCTGCAACACTACCACCGGATTATAGTAAGGACATCCTAGCACCTAGATCTGATTCAGGGTCTAATAGCACCACCTAGATATGACTCAGGGTCTAGTAGCCACACCTAGATATGAGTCAGGGTCTAGTAGCACCACCTAGATATGACTCAGGGTCTAGTAGCCACACCTAGATATGAGTCAGGATCTAGTGGCACCACCTAGATATGAGTCAGGATCTAGTGGCACCACCTAGATATGAGTCAGGATCTAGTGGCACCACCTAGATATGAGTCAGGGTCTACTAGCACCACCTAGATATGAGACAGGATCTAGCAACACCACCTAGATATGACTCAGGTTCCTCTTGTGGGTTGTAGAAATGTGTCAAGATCTGCTAGCCGAGTATGGATCTAGTAACACAACCTAGATATTAGTAAGGATATAGGAATACCCTCTAGATCTACAAAACTAGATATATCTTAAACACTGATCAGATATAAGTATGATACTAACAATACCACCTGATAAAAGTATGATTCTAGTAGTACCTTTATTTAAGTATTTGTTTTTATGATACACTCAGGTATACAGTAAGTAAAGTACATATCGGATAAAACCACCATAGGTATGATTCCAATGCAACCAGCAGCCTTGAATACCCTAGTCTTAGAGTCATTGATGAACAATATGGTTCCTATTCCAACATGCTGGGTATTGTACTGTTGCCGGATATTGTATAAAATGTAGGTATCATAACAATCTTATTGAGCTTCCCTCAGTACTACAGACGACATGTACTCCATCAAACATTTTAATAAATGGAAAAGGGTTGTGGTTCTGTACAATTTAAATACAGTTTAGATAATTTATGAAATATTGTGAAACCATATATCCTGGATGCATTCTATTTAACCGTAACCAGTAGTCCCCCAGTTCAAATGTGATGCATCTTATACAACTCACAAGACGTAACATTCATGCTGGCCTGACATATATTGATATAATGTTCTCTGTATATTTTATGCTCCATAAATATTTTTGTCATGCTATCTCTGTACCTCAAGAGAGTCTGCAAAACATGTGTGTGTGTTTGTGTGTGTGTGATTTCTCTCCAGGGAAGGACCTGTTTGGCGCGGAGCCTTTCGATCCCTTTACCTGCGGCTCTGCTGATTTCCCCCCGGATATTCAGTCCAAGCTGGACGAGATGCAGGTGAGCAGAATGAATGTGTTCTCGAGGCTCCTGTCCATATGGACATCTGTTTTAGCAGACAGTTTTTTGGTTGACCTCTTTTCTCCTCAAGCTGCCAGATTACATCAAACTGTGTATGCCCTGACAAAATGGGTTTTAAAAGGCATTTTTCATTGAGAATGTCGATGAAAATGTATAAAACATGTTACATGCAATGTCTACATAGGCAATTCTGAGCCATTGAAATCTATTGTTGTCTTTAGTTGAACAGCATATTATTGCCAGTAGGTGGCATGATTTCACAAGTACTTTAATAATATTTTTCATATTATCACTATCTAATTCCCACTGGTCAATTTTATCCTCTTATTTTTTCACATTTTTCGCCACAGCGACAGAGATGGTTGGTATTCTTTTACTGTCTTCTTAAACGCCACCCAACCTATATATTCATATATATGTGTGTATCTGTTTCTGTGTGTGTGTGTGTGTGTGTTTTTGTTCCGATACTAGTATACTAGTACTGCATGTTTTCTGTGGTCCTGCTGGTACGTGTACCGTCTGTATTCATTCTTTTATTGATTTAATTTTGCTTTATTTTTGTGGTGATTCTGTGATTCTGTTTTTATCTTCTGAAGGCATTCAATACTTTTCTTGTTTGCTTTTTGAAAGCCTATTGACTCTTTCTGTTCCAATTAAAGTTAAAAAGGGCTCTCCAAACATACTGGGTAATCAAAGTCACTGGGTATTGATGTGTTTTTTTCCTTTCTTTTTGAGTATGGTTGGGCTGTTGATTCCAGGAGTGTTTACTCAGCTCTGCTCCCCCTGCCTATCTTTCAGGAGGGGTTCAAAATGGGACTAACACTAGAGGGCGCTGTGTTTTCTCTGGACCCACTGGATAGCCGCTGCTGATGAAGCCACGAAGGAAGATACTTGTCATTATTCCCATCATTTTAAACTCATTTGTACGAAGAAGAAGAAGAAGAAGACGAAGAAGTGCCAAATCCTTTCAACACCGTCCAGTCAAGATGTCACACTTTTTCCGTCTTGGAGTTTCTATGTATTTGCATTAATAGATTTGGGTTTTTCCGATATTTCAAGGAAGTTTCCACTATGTTATAGAAATATTTTTGTAAAGAAACGCTTGTGGGATGAGAAGGTTTGAGGACCCCTTGCGTACACACAGATGATGCAGGTTGTAAATAAAAAGAGTATATCTCATTTTAATATGGTACAAGTTCTGTGTAGATTCTCCCATTGAATATAAATGTGCAGCAGCGTTTTTGGTTTTGCATTGAGACGTTCCTGTTTGTATGCCCGAGACATTCATTTAAGACAAGTAAATGTAGTCGTCTCTGTGACATGTATAATGCCAAATGTTCCGCTTGTCATTGTTTATACTCGACTTGCACCTTTTGTTTTTGTACTTTTTACACCAGTTGTACTTCAATGTAACACGCTTAATTCTTGTCAATTTATCGTTCGTGTCATTTCACTTAGTTTCAATCAGTAGTAAAAAATAATGTTTTTAATGTTTTTTAAGTTGTGATGTCCTTTTAACCCACTACATTGCCATTCCAGTATTTTATTTCATGGTTTATCATTAACTCACTAACTTTGTTGTTAGCATCATCTCTTGCACCGGAAAGCACTTTTTAAATACCTTTGTCCATATAGTAGCATACTATTGACATTATTTTACATTTTATGCAGAATGACTTTGTCGTTACGATTATTAAAGAAAGTCTTACCAGATTTGATCGCTCGATTCATACTTCTAATATTGGTATTTCTTAATTCTCCTTAAGGATGTTTTGAGATTAAGGGTCCAATTTGAACTGAGTTCAATATTTATCTTAATAATTCAGCGGTGCGATATTTGTGATCATCTGTGATCATCGTTGTCCCAACCTGAGAATGCCGTTCTTGTAGGCAGACAACTTAGCCTGTGACCAAATAGTATTTTCAATAAGGAGCATGCAGAGGTTTTCAAATATTTGAAGAATTTATTTCTGAGGAAGAAGCGAAGGAATGTCGTCCCCCCCCCCACACACACACACCTCTTTTGCTGGTGGGTTAGAAGGCTCATGAAGGAAATACGATCATGTTCAAATTTCATGTTCATGATCATGTTCATGTTCTATTTAAGATCCACAAATAAATAGCATTCAACCCAGTCGTACTGCCTCAAACAAAAAGAGGTGTTCCACACAATAACAGAATACATAATACATGCAGGGAGGGGACAAAAAGCTTAGTCACCTTAACTTTAAATACACAACTAGTTCAGATGCAGAAACGCAACTAATTTCCCTATGCCATCAATACATCTACAGAAAATATCACCACAATCGGGAAGAAAGAGAAGCTTGTGGATTTACCTATTAAAATTAGATTAATAGGACAAAGCGTTGTGGGGATAAACAAGCATTGTTTTTAATTTGTTGCATAGCAAGCAATACATGAAGCAAACAAGCACTTCACCTTTTATAAAAGGACTTCAAGGGTACATAAAAAGATACTAAAAAGGGGGGAAATTGACATGCATAAAGGAGAAATCTGTGCAAAGTAATTGAAATAGTAAAGAAGGGTGGGGGGGTATATATATGTGTTTATATAAATCATCACCATTCAGACAACTCCAATTACACCTCTCCATCATACGACAGAAAGGACTTTTATTTGGCAACCCCAATCCCTTCCCATCTGCCTGTGCTGGAATAAAAGTGTACAAGGCTCACTACTACTTACAAAACAGCACCTGTGGAGGGAAAAGTATGATTTACAAGCCATCTCATCGCATCCCGGTTTCTGGAGACGAGGTAGCTACGACTGAGGAATGAACAGTCTCAATGGATCTTTAATGTTCTATGGTCAGCACAGAGACACAATAAACTGGATACAAAAATGAGGCTTTCTTTATCAAAAACCGTCTCAAGGAGAAATACAGACGTTATTGTCCTTGATTAGCACCAACATTTTCATTTTGTATTCAAAATGTGCTATTAAAAGAAAATAAAATAATACATAAAATCTATCAAACCTATAAGCAGTTCATAGTGGTTGGCAAGAAAATCAATCACTGGCATGGGACGATGTCGTCAAGCCACCAACAGCAGTACAAACTAACAAGGAAGAAAGCAGTTGGTTTTCAGCTAAACAGTTTTTAGCTCAGTAAACACATGCCATTAGTGGATAACATCTTTTAAACCAAATAGGATCACAAGGGCGCGTCCTTACTTGGGGGGAAAAAAAATCAAGTCAAACTTTAAAAAGAAGACAAAGGAATTATTCTGAAAGGTACTAAATTTGTTTTTATGTAAATTTCTCTCAAACATTAATCTGACTTACAATCAAATCAAGTTGGATGTAAGGAGGTCTTGGAATTGTTTGAAAGGCACAATAAATATCTTGCCACAGGGCCAGAATAGTCCGCAGTACTGGTATGTACAATGTGGCTGAGCTTCTCAGCTGTCAGTTCAATAGTTTTGGGGGTCCTCCTGGACACCTCCCCCCCTGTTGTTACTCTACAAGAAGCACACGGGCCCGATGTCAATACCGAACTCTTGGTTAGGGCCACCAATGTCCACAGGAGCCACATCCACAATGGGAAGTCTGGCGGTTTTCTGTGTCCTGTATTCAAACACTGTCTTGCCCCAGTTTCCGTTGGCTTGCTGTGAAAAAAGAGAGTAAAAAAGTGTATGAAGATATTTACTCAAGTCATTTTAGTAGATACTTAGAGTGAAATCAGGATGTTATTAATAAGCAAAGAATGGCTATCTGCTCAAAGATACCTATGAAATCCAGTAACTTCCAGTAACCAGCAATCTAACCCCTATGGTATCCTGCACTTGTACGAAAGGATATAATACCACAATCACACTTATAAAGAGTCACTTTGAGCAGCCCCATATGATGAAGAGAGTAGAGTGGCAGTTTTTTTCAGTGTTTTAGAGTTCAATATGTCCTTGATGAATTACATTTCAGGGCAGGGCCTCTTGTGGCCTGGCTCCGCCCGCCTAAGTACTTCCACTCAATTTTAATTTCCCTAGTACTAGGATACAGTACTAGGAGTCTGCGGTATGTTAGTGGGTTTTTTTCGTCCAAATGTTGTGCGTCCAATCAGTGAACAGAGGGAATGGCTGAGAACTATGACGTTGAAGTCAGCTCTCGTTGACGGACATCTTCACGCACAGTGTTTGGTTTGTTTACAGCCTGCACGCAATGTGATCCCAGGCCAAACATTAGCGGTTGGTTATAGCAGATCCAGAGTGGCAGTGGGCAGATCCAATAGTTTTAAACTTCAACAAACACCCGCCTTCAAATGAGTTAACGTTAATCAATAGATGGGGTCAAGACTCTGTGCAAATAAAATGAAGTACAAGAGTCTAGTAAGACCAGGCTAGGCCCCTTAGGTATTAATACCTTAAAAGTGTCATAGTTTATATTTGCCTCGTGCCTTGAATATTCCGAATCATTAGAAAACAATTCTTCTTTGAGACAAAGCGGGGGAGCCCAGTTCTGGATAATAAATGAAAATCCAAACCCCTCAATGACTCGACTCGTTACTACACTAACCAGGCCAATTAGGCATATGCCTTGTAGCGAGCCAGGATTGATTTGGATGGGTCTTTTCTTCATATTTTTCTTTTCTAATCAACTTGTTATGAATGGTTCAATCCGTATAGGAGATAAATGAAATGAAGAAGTGTCAAAGCTTTTTTTTTTCATGTAACTCAGTGATGTGACTAAGAATGCGCCTTTAACAAAGATGGGGGTGCTCAATTCTCAACAAAGAATAGACACTCTTAAATGTGTGAAAGCCTACCGTGCATTTGTCTTCCACCACGGTGTATCTAAAGCGGCTGTTGCCTTCTGCCTTCAGCTCCAGGTCATTGGATCCCTTGAGGATCAGGGCCTTCTTCAGGTTTTCGGTCTTGGCATCCTTGTAGGCCACAGAGTTCTTGCAGTGGTAGGTAATGGTCTGGGAAGCCTCCTTAGACAGCAGACGGATGAAGGTCATCTGAACCGTGACAGAGTTGGCCGACTGATCTTTGTTGCCGTAGGTGAACTGGATGGAAAAGAACTCGTGTTCAGAACATTGTCTTCATAAATCAGGTTACAACTTCCATAGAGAAGCTGTAGACGTTTATTCCAAACAGCGATGGAACTTTTTCAAAGCGAAAATCAAATGTTAAACATTGCTCAGCGACATTGAAAATAAGTAACCATTGAATAATATTGAAACAGATCTCGATGATGAAATGATCAAAATTATACATTTTAAACTGTTGTCGTTAGAAGACAAAAATATATATTTTAACCAAAGATAAAAGTCAGAGATGGCCTCTTGCTCAAGGATGCCGAAATCTACACTGTGGACATTAAGGTCAAAACCTCAGTAGGCCTACCTATGGCCGGAAGTCGTACACCCTAACCATTGTGAAACAACTTCATAAAGGTACTTACTTGTGATCCTCGGTTCATGTCGGCTCCGAACCACACAGGCTTGTTCCTGGCAGTGTTCCACCATGACTTCCGGGGGATGTTGGCGGGGTTGGCTGCGATGCAGGTCTCACCGGTCTCCATGTTGCAGTGCACCATGATGGCGTCCTCAGCGCTGCCCTGGTTAGGATCCACCCAGAATTCTCCTAAACAAGTAATGAAAAAGAAATGTGTGTTCATGAACACACAGCGTAGAGGATTTAAAACAAGATGGATCTGAAAGCGATATAATGCCAGAAATGTTCGTTTCCTATCGCAGGATCTGAAATCTATAACTTGTGGAACTTGATTGATATCTGAAGGGTGAAAGCTGGGCTATTTAGTCACTTAACAGAATCTTTAACCTAAAGCGAGTGCATATATGGGTTAGGGTTGAAAGACGCCCCTTGCCCCTGCAACAGTAACCTATAAATGTCCCTTTTACCTCACTCTAGAAGCAATAGATGCAGTAAATATGCCGTCAGCTTGATATAACAGCAAAGAACGCTGTTGTAACTTTACAGAAGTTTTCCCAACAGCTAGTTTGTTCAACAAGTTCCCAATACACTGTGTGATGCTACACATTATTCTCTCGTGCAACCATCCATATAGCAGGCAAAGATGCCATTCAAATATGATACAGTATTATTCACAAAATAAAACAAATGACAAAAGTATCTTACTTTTGTAAGGTACTAAGGTTAGGTATCCTATGAGGTCACCCACCCTTGACAATAATAATATAATAACAATAATAATAATAATAATAATAATAATAATAATAATAATAATAATAATAATAATAATAATAATAATAATAATAATTCATTGAATTTATATGGCGCTTTTATTTTCTGGAAACTCAAAGAGCTTACAGTGAAAGGGGGGGAACAACACTAACCACCACCAGTGTGTAGCACCCACTTGGGTGATGCACAGCAGGCAATCAGTGCCGGAACAGGGAATTAATGAATAAGCCAATTAAAATGGGGGAGGATTAGGGGGCCAGATTGAATGAGCCTGGTTGGGCAGTTTTAGCCAGGACACCGGGGAATCCCCTGCTCTTTGCAATAAGTGCCCTGGGATCTCTTATGACCTCAGTGAGTCAGGACCTCGGTTTTACGTCTCCTCCAAAGGATGGCACCTTTCACAGCACAGTGTCCCCGTCACTGCACTGGGGCATTGGGGATTGATGTTTTTGGCCTCCCTTAAGTCAGCGGATTACAGATCCACCAGGACTCACCGCTCTTCTTGGCAGGGTAGCACTGTTTCAGATCTTCACAAGTCCTAGCCGGGTGCTTCTTGCTGCCATCGGGGCTCTTCATGCTCTTGATCTGGCTGCTGAGAGCTTTCAGTGTAGCCTGTACCCCGGGGTCGACCGGCACGATGGTGGACCCGTTGCTGACGGGCATGGCCTCATCCTCGCTGAACTCAGGAGGAGGAGGGGGACCGGAGTCGGAGTCGTAGTCGTGACCTCCGAACATGTCTTCCATGGCGGCGGTGGGGGGTCCGGGTGGGCCAGGGAGTCCCGGTGGGCCGTCTTCTCCTGGTGGTCCCTGTTATTCAAAAGAGGCAGTTGAGAAAGGATTTTCCATTTTCGACTTTTTTTTGACTTTTTGACGGGGAAAATGGAGGGAATATATTAATTCATCTTGGGTCACTTTGGCCTCACCTCAGGTCCGATCTCTCCACTGATTCCACGTGTTCCTGGCGGTCCCATTGGTCCTGGCTGTCCAAGGTATCCTTCCTTTCCTGGTGGCCCAATGGGTCCGGGAGGTCCCTGTAAACACGCAAAACAAAAAGGTTTCTATACAGGTTTGGTTCTGTGTCTTCTAAACGTCTGTATTTGGTATCAAATCTTTGAAACCGTTTTAAATATACAAAGTTGAATTTACCCTTTGGCCACTTGGTCCGATGATACCAGTGGTTCCCTGTTCACCAGTTGTACCCTATACGGTGGGGGAAAGATTACAATTAAAGACTAGAACAACAAAGACATATTTCTGTGAGATTATTATGGCTATAGGGTAGGGCTGGATAATGAAGTGTACAGTCAACTTACGGGAGGTCCGGGCAGACCCTGCAAACCAGTGAATCCACGGTGTCCCTTCTGACCTCTCTCTCCATGATCTCCTAGGTCACCCTTATCTCCTCTTGGTCCTTGTGGTCCCTGAGTCATAAAGTATTACAAAGCAACAAATTTCATAGAATGTCATATGCAATAATACAACATGTCTGGGGTTAGTAGATCCAGAAGCTTGGAATTGGACAATTGATCAGAGACTCACCGTCAATCCCCTCTTTCCAGCAGAGCCAGGGGGTCCCACGGGTCCTCTTGAGCCCTGCAAGAGAGTCCAGATAAAATAAATAGTGTCGCTTTATTCTGTTTTGCTGTCTGGCATTTTCCACACAATGATTTGACCTACGATGTCTATTCAACTGGTAGAATTCATGTTTTCAGTATACATCAGTTCTCAAAATGTTTCAGTTTGTGGGAAAAATTTAGAACATTCAAAAATAGTTCTCAAATAGCATTAAATGGCTGTGTGGTACTAAGGCAGGCTATGTCATGGACCGATGAGAGCACTGCAGTTCTTACAGCGTCTCCTCTCCTTCCTGCCCCGCCGGTTGCTCCCACAGGACCTGGGGTACCAGGAAGTCCCGAAGACCCCAGAAGTCCCTCAGGACCGGGGTCTCCTCTGGCACCCTAGAGAGAGAGGAACAAATAACCACAGTGAAATAGACCACAGACCACGACTAAAGTATTTTGAGTGGCTAATGGGATGTTCTCCTACCCTTTGTCCTAAAACACCGTCCCTGCCCGGTGGGCCGTCAGATCCAGCAGGCCCCTGAAGAAAATACAAAAAGACGGAGTTGGTTTACATTTGACCCAACACTGTGTTATTTTTTTTACATAGACCATGTAATGTTAGAATACAATGCCCAAAGTATTCATACCACGTCCTACTAAAACTGAATAAAAAGTCTAAAGACTGCTGAGGTATTTAGCAAGCATTTTTTATCCAAAGCAACTTAAAGTTAATTCAGATACAAGTCATTAAGGAGCAGGTTGGGGCCACTCACTTTGGAATCAAACTCACTGTCTTACATTTCTAATGTCTTGACTAGGATATAATTTTAGCACTTTACATGACTACCCAATATGATCCTTAAGGGTCTAAGCTGGGAGTTAAACTCCCTAGCCAATGCACCATCCTCCCCATCCCACCACATATCATGGCTACGTACATCAGGACCAGGATCGCCACGGGGTCCATTAAGACCGGGAACACCCAGAGGTCCAGAGGGTCCTTTGTCTCCAGTTGTACCCGCTGCTCCCTGCTTTCCTGGTGGACCCTGCAGAGAAATATCACGTCTTAGATCGGAGCACATGGGAGTCCAACATTAAAATGATATATATAAATTCAAGTAATTTTATCTTCATATTTTGGACAATGCACATACACTAAAATAATAAAGCTCATTCAAACCCTCCTGATCACACTACAGCAGTTAAATATACAATAAAGTCAGCGTTTTCCAGCCAATTCGATTTCAGGGTTCATCAACAGTGTACAATCTGCCAACACAACCTAACAGAGGTTTGCAGGAGCTTTGAGAAACACCAAATGGATGTAGATGACCTGGAATATAGAGAAGGAACAAGTCGTGATACGTACAGCTGCTCCTGGTAGTCCAGGCATGCCACGTTCTCCTCTCTGCCCGGGAAGTCCCACGATGCCCCTCTGTCCTGTAGTTCCAGCTGGACCAGGAGGGCCATCGGGGCCCTAGGAAGGAGCGCAAGCCATATGTTGAGAACCATATTCCATTGCTGGAGTTTATGTCTTGAGAAATGTGTTTTGTCATTATTTATATCTATTTTTTAATCCAAAGTACCCATGAATCTACGTATCATCCGTAAATATCTATATATCTTTGTAGCTATGTGTCTATGTATCTATGTATGTATCTATCTATCTAATGCATCTATCTATCGTTTATATCTATAAGCATGCCACTTGCTGAGTGCCTGCATCTCTTAGCCTAGGGTGGACCCAGGCTGAGAATGGAACCCCCAGCCCCTTTTTGTCCTAAAAACAGGAGAACCCTGTTCTGCTCACCGTTGGTCCGTCCTCTCCAGAGTCTCCCTTGTCTCCTGAGCTGCCGCCGGGTCCGGCGGGGCCCCTCTCGCCCTGTCTTCCTGGGGCGCCGTTGTCTCCGCGCAGACCGGCTGGACCCTCTTTACCTGGGGCACCCAGTGGGCCAGCCTCACCGATGGGACCCTGGAGACAAAACACGGATGATAAAATTCAGATTCGGATTCAGAGAGGAGGGATTTATCTTGGTGCGATGGAAATTCAATGGAAAACAAATACAAATATATCAATAATAATAAAGACGCTAAAATAATGCATATATGAATAAATTGGACGGATGG
This sequence comes from Melanogrammus aeglefinus, assembly GCA_900291075.1. Classification (NCBI taxonomy): domain Eukaryota; kingdom Metazoa; phylum Chordata; class Actinopteri; order Gadiformes; family Gadidae; genus Melanogrammus; species Melanogrammus aeglefinus. Next base: position 122,862 of record OLKM01000496.1, on the reverse strand, counting down.
TTTTGGCAGTAGTTACATTGTACATGATTATGATGAGCTTGATAACAAAAGGTCAGATGAAGCTAGTTTATTGTAATTTCAGATTGTGGTGTAAAATGTATATCTTACATTGGGACCTGGTGGGCCAACTTTTCCTGCTGATCCAGGGAATCCAGTTGGACCCTATGACAGAAAAGGCAGATTAACAGATTTTGTAACCTTCTTAATTCAATTCTGATAAACATGGCAAATAATAGGTCAAGACTTCAATACATATATACGTGTTACATATAAACAATATTTTGTAAACGTTGCCTTACTGGTGCACCCTGAGTTCCTCTTCCTCCTTTCAGTCCAGCAACACCAGACGGCCCCTACAAAATAAACAGTTCAGTCAATCAGTCAATCAAATCAATACAGGACTTCATCACAAAGCACCAACGAAAAAGAACATCGAAAAAGGTGGGAAAAAACGGTACGTCATTCTCTTTTTATGGCATTTTGATTTCAGATATCGCATAATACAGGAAAACATTTTCAAAAGCCAAAAAGTTATCCGTTCCTTATCAAGTTTCCCATCTGTTTTGTAAATACTCTCCATCCCGCTAATATAATATTCCTATGGTCCATCTCTGGATGGCCGGTTCTTTCAACATTTTTGTCATTCAAATTTATTCAATCATCAGTTCAGACACTTGGGAAGGTATCTTTCAAACTCTCAGTTCTTGGTAGACCCAAAGTGGGCCACACCAAAAAAAAATTGTGTTGCAGGTCGAATAGCATTATGTGATAATAATCCTGATTATATGTCCTGAGGGCAGTTCGGACTCACTGGAGGTCCGTGAGCTCCAGACAATCCCTGGGGTCCTGGGGATCCAGCATCTCCCTTCTGACCTGGCTCTCCAGGCTCTCCTTTCACTCCAGGCTGGCCGTCAGGGCCCTGCAAAGGATTTGGTGAGCATTAGCATTGTTATATTAGCAATAAAGGAACAATGTTGTCTATTTCTGTCTCAAGAGAAAGGATATCTCGGGTCATACTGATTCCGATGCCTCAGGGACATAGTTTTTGTTAGTTGCTCTTCACAAGACAAAAGTAGATAATAATAATACATTATAATAATGAAAAAGATATAAAGGTAATGTGTCTATTGAGAAGGGTCGCATTCTCTACAAATTCAATTCATCTTTAACTTTTACAGAAGCTGAAAGAGACATCAACTGATACGAGTTAGCAATTTTATGACGTTTTTCGTAACATTTGACTTTTACAACTCTTCATGGACAAATTATATTAACGATATGACGGACAGCGTTATCAAAATTCAGACATCGGATGAAAAATTAAAGATAAAAACAACGACTTACGGGTGGTCCGGCGAATCCCACCGCTCCGGTCGGTCCAGGGTCACCTCTGGCTCCCTGGAATTAAAGAGATAAGCAATGTGTTTATTAATCTGCTGCCACTTACTCATCGCAACATAATCACATTAGGGAAATAAGGTTAATAGCGCGTATAAAAAGGTGACACTATCCAAAATGACTTATTACTCACGTGGACTCCTCGGGAACCGTAGGGCCCTGCTGGGCCTTTGGGTCCGGGCTCCCCCTGTGAACAACATCAAGGAAAAATGAATTAAAAAAACGAATCTTTACTGCCAATCATCACCTCATTGTCCAGACTGCACCCCAAAGATGTCTGGTCTTTTTGTAATGCCTTTAACAAACACTCACAAATTCAACGCGGGCAACCAACAAGCCAGGTAATCGAATCTATGAGAATACTAACAATAATAATACTACAACTTTATTGCAAAAGCACCGTTTATTTTTTTCCCTGGCCACTATTAATGATAACAACCATACATAGAGGAAACCGTTTTATTTAAATCTGGCAGGATTATAACTTCAGGGAACTGTTAAGTGCTGTTGTCAAGCAGTGTTTTGTGCATCTCGGGCAATGATGATTTAAAGAGCATAACGTGTTGTGAGCCTGGTTGAATATAACAGTGCCATAAGAATGAGATGTAAAATAACACCAAAAAGTGGACTCAGAAGGAAAAAGAAAGTTTACCTTTTCACCGCTAGGGCCTGAGGGTCCCAGTGGGCCAACAGGTCCGGGAGCACCCTGTTTAAAGTGAATAAATGCATTAATGAATGGATGATTGAATGAATACACAAACCAAACACATTAGAAACAGCTCTGCTTTGTTGTGACCAGCCACACATGCACTCAATGGAAAATGAAAAACACGATTCTCATAAAGAGAAACAAATATGCCCATGGATGAAACAAACTATTAAGGAAATCATTGGACCATTGTAACCAGCATCATGTGCATTTAATAAAACTCCAATAAAAAATTGTGATACTCATTGACCTGCTGTGAAATTGCATTATACATTAATAACGCATCCATTGTGTGGTTTCTTTTTGCCCTCATTTGAATCCTGAATTTCATTTCCTGATTTGTGGCTTGAAACTGTAAACCCCGGGGCTTTCCTTAGACACCCAACGAAAAGAAACGAAAACCAATACAATACAGAAACAAATAATCACACGAAAAATAAATATGTTTATCAAAAAAAGGGGCTTACCCTAGCACCATCATTTCCAGGTGTACCTTCGGATCCTTTTTCCCCGATATTACCCTGTGATAGAAGGAAAGGTAGAGTATGTCATGTTCTCTTTAACAGGAGAGAAGCGAAGGAACTATTGTAATTCATGATCATAGTTAATTTGTTTCACTTCCAACTAATCATATGTGTCATGATAGAGTGTTAAGTTAAATGATGTACCAAACGATTTGTTTAGGTTAGATGAGATAATACAGGCAAAGTAACACAGAAAGAAGTATTGCACACACAGATTATAGATTGCGAGTGAATATGATGCACGTTAAACATGGATTGATATTTTAAGAATAACAGGAGACGGATGGCAGGACGATGTCTGAACCCACTCTGTCGCCTTTGGGCCCCGGTGATCCGGAGATACCCCTCTCTCCAGACTGCCCCTGCAGACCAGGCGGTCCAGGGTCTCCCAGGGTCCCGGTGGGTCCAGGACTACCCTGTGGAAATCAAGCAGAGCGTTGTTAAAGGATAATCTTCATTGCACTTTGTGGTGGAAACTCCCAGCATTTGTAAAGGATCATCCAAACACAATGACTGTAAAAGCAAGAATTTTGCCTGTACATTTATCCTACTTACCTAACCCTAAAGAAGCAGTTCATATTAATCCTTTGGGTCATTAATACAGATCTCACATGTTAACTATTAGTTCGGTCTGTAATAAAAATTGCCAATATACAGGACCAATCCGGTTTTCACGTAACTGTTGAACACTGGTTTGCTCCTGTGTGTAGGTTTATGGGTATGTGACCTGGACTGAGGTATATCTTGTGCTATGCATCCTGACACCCGTTTACTCTCCTGTCCGTACCTTGGGTCCATCTGGACCAAGGGATCCAGGGATTCCTTTGGGTCCTTGAAGACCGGTTGAACCGAGTTCTCCTCTTTCTCCAGGAACTCCACGCTCTCCCTGTGGTGTATGGTGGAGACAATATCAGTACCTAGATTTGTCCGTTCAAGTCTCAATGTAATGCAGTCTCATTGTTTGACAGACGCTATTGAGATGTGTTGGATGGGACGTACCCTTGGTCCAATCTGTCCCACTGCTCCCAACTCTCCGGGAATACCCTTGAAAGACACAACACAGACATTGGAACCACAGTTGTATATCAAGAGTCAGTATATATCAAGCAGCATCAATCTGATTTCAGTTGATAATGATAGCAACTAAATGGTAGCCAACTATGATGGACCAGTGAGGTTCAAAAACAAATAAAATCCAGCGGGTTAAAATACTGAAGTGAAATAAAATATTGAGGTGAAAATCAAACCTGAATTGGTTCACTTATGGAAAACCACCCCTTGAATTGCATTGGCATTTTTTGTGTAAAATTAAAAAGAATGTTATAAATAAATGATCATTTTTAACATTTGCTTACCAGGTCACCTGGTTTCCCAGATTCTCCAGGTGGTCCTTGGTTTCCAGGCAAGCCCTAATAACACAAAGGCATCCACATAAACATTTCTGTTCTATCTTTACATTTACATATATATATTAATATATATATTAATATATATATATAATATATATATATATTATATAATATATATATATATATATATATATATATATATATATATATATATATTATATATATATATATATATATATATATATATATTATATATAATATAATAATATATATATATATATATATATATATATATATATTAATATAATGTGTGATGCAAAGTAATCTATACATTTAATAATATCACAAGTAATCTAACAATAACAAAAGCACTAATAAATAACCCACCTGGAATCCATTAACACCCGGTGGTCCTTGCTCTCCTCTGTCTCCTGCAACACCCTACGGAGGAAGAGAAAACATTAGAAATGTAATTAATGTTACCAAAAATTATTGAAGTTTTTTGTTTGTGGATTAAAATGTATCTCCTTACAGATGGACCTGGGGGACCAGCAGGTCCAACCTCTCCATCTTTCCCTGGAGGACCCTGCAAGGTTAAAGTGTTAGTCAAAAGTCAACTCAAAGGTTTAACAGGTGACAAGAGCTGAGAGTATGTAGAGTATTTTGTTTTACAGTACTACAATGAAGTTCCAAACAGCACTCACCCTCTGACCGGCTACTCCTGCAGAGCCTTGTTCCCCTGTCTTTCCTGGGTCACCCTTGGAGGTTTAACACAAGGTTATTAATGTAAGGTAGAAACAATATCAACAACGGATATATGTGGTCATTCCATTGTCTTGGTTACTATGGGCTATATAGTCATTTAGCGATATCCAATGCATATAAATCATGCTCAATAAGAAAACAGGTAGATTACAGACATTGGAGGTTAGAACTAAGAACCTTCCAGCTGTATGTCAAACACCCTAACCACTAAATCCCTCATCTAGGTCGAGTCCAGAGCCTTACATTGAAGCCTTTGGGTCCTGGCAGTCCCATAGTTCCAGCTGGACCTCTGTTCCCGATGGATCCTGCAGGTCCAGGGCGTCCATCCTCACCGGCGGCGCCCTAAAAGATTGAAATACCTCATGAATGCCAATGGTTTGGTGCAAATGCAGGGTATGTTTTATTTATTTTAGCTCAAAACACTGCATTATCGGTCAATGCAGAGTGTTGACCTTCAGAGCACTGAGGCTTATATGGTTCATGTTCCGATTTGCTTGGCACCATTGAACTTACCAGAGGTCCTGGCTTTCCCTCAGCTCCTTGGACTCCAGGAGTACCAGTCAGACCCTGCAGAGGAAAGCCCATGGTCATTGTGAGATAATGATTGGATATTAATATTCCCAAAGAGCAGTGGACTGGAGAAGTGGGGTTCCTCATACCCTGGCACCTGGCAGACCAGGTTCTCCACCGCGACCGAGGTCACCAAACGCTCCTTTAGGGCCAGATACACCAGATGTTCCACGATCCCCAAGGGCACCCTAAGGAGAAGATAACAATATTGTAACACTTTAAAGATACAATTCAAATGATACTGTACAATTTGTTTGTAATATGATGTTACGAGTTAATCGTAAAAACGATGAAACCAATGGTGTACCTTAGGTCCCGGTAATCCATCAGCACCAGGGAATCCTCTATTTCCAGGAGATCCCTAAGAAAAGCACAATACATTTAGTACTTATGTTTTGGTACAATGCATGTCAAAGCTGAATGACCTTCGTCTTAAAATTGTGTTTTTCTCTTGCCTTACATTGTATACAACAGCAAGACAGTGTCACTTGGTATGAACCTTTCATTAACATATCTCTCTAGATTGAAAACTTGTGAGGTTCATAATGAAGCAAATGGAGTATTTGAAGTTAAGGTTTGGAACTCACCCTCTCACCAACGGGACCAATAGGTCCAAGAGAACCGGAATCTCCCCTGGATCCGCGTTTTCCCTCCTCACCCTGAGGTCCGATCACCCCCTGAGATCCAGAAGGACCCTAGAGCCAGAAGAGAACCCATAATATCATTGATTTCTGATTGATATTTGTTAAATTCAAGTATGTGCTCTTGCACGCTTGCAAACCATCCATTGGTATACGTTTTGCTATGGAATCTATGAATTCCTCATCATTCATATGAAACTGTGTTTTCTAGTTTAATTAACATAGAGTAAGAATTTTTTGGGACGAAAGTGAACAATCCAAAAGTACTGTATATGTTTAGCCAATGCATAGGAATGAAAATGCAAGCCATCAATGTGTATGTATTTAGATATAGAATCAATGTTCTCCTCATGTATATTCCGCACGTATGCCTAACATAGTCCACATGTATAACATAGGTATCTCTGGCAATGGCAACTTACAGATTCACCCTTAGGCCCGGCTTCTCCTTTAAATCCTCCTACACCCAGATCACCCTAGGGAACAAGACATAAACATCAATGAGTTACACAATTCATACACAGGACCACTATTTTATAATTTTGTAGGCCTCGACACCTTTATCCAAGGCCATTAACATCCTTTAACATGTCATGCATGTTATTAGGGTGCAGTTACACTCTGGTCATAGGGGTTTGAACCAAGAAACCTTTGTCTCGAAGTCAAGCACCCTAGCCACTAGCCAATAGGTATGGAGCCCATCTCACCAGCTGGCCCTTGATTCCTGGCTGACCAGTGCTTCCCTGGGGTCCAGGGGGTCCGGAGGGTCCGAGATGGCCACCGGGGCCCCCGGTACCAACATTGCCCTGTGAAAGAAAGCAGTTGGTTTAAAATATGCCATTTTGAAGAAATGTTTATATTTAGTCTTGAAGCGACTGTTTGTGGTTGTTGATTAATGACATTAATAAGCAGGTAGGGGTTAGGGCCTCCTTGAGGTAGGCTGTGACTATTGGGGTTGGAACCCAGAACCTTTTGGGGTGGGAATAAACCATCCAAACCACTACAATAGCTTGTTGCTTTTGGGGTTATACTGTGCATGGTTGTTTTTTTTGGTAGTGACATATACTTTGTGTGTTTGCTTACACACACGAGAAGGTGTATATAACTTCACATGCACATCTTCCTGAATAGTAACCTTTTAAACGGATTGGTCTTGGCTGCATAGCTAATGAAACAGCCTTCAGCGGAATATGCTCATTTGATAGAATAGAAGTTGGTCATTACCTAGCTGTCAACGATCATCCTCTATTCTAAACACTTCTGCTGGTACAGTTCTATGGTATTGAGAATTCTTCTGTTCACAGTTCCTGTGTGCAGTTTGTCCACAGTGAAAGGCTATCCTGACTGTACTACATCATGGGGTTGAGTTTCTCATCATCTGATAAACGGCAGCGGTAATGAGATTAAAGTTATTGTTTACATACCACTGGGCCTTTAGCTCCCGGGCCTCCGTCTGTTCCCATGGGTCCCTTTGGCGATTGAGAACACAAATGGTGAGGTTTCATATATGTTATGTCAAAGTTTCAGGCTATATCAATGAGGTGCAGCAGTGCTAAGTAGGTGTAGATGTTCAGTTATGTTTTGCTGTGTTGCAGTCATGAAGTAATGGTTAAAAAATATATGGTTTTAGTACATGTGCAGTCGAACAAAATAGAATTCGAACAAACAAAACATGCCTACAGGCAAGACAAGCAGTTACTCCCAGTATGCATCTTTTGACGCTTTAGTCAAAGTGCTGCACATTAGAGTTAACCGTATCTATGTTGTGAACTCATGGAGCATCACTCCAAATAGCATTTAGGACCTACTCTGAGACCAATTGGTCCTGCTCTTCCCAGGTGACCGGTCTCTCCTCTTTGTCCCTGGGGGCCTTCAGGACCACGCACACCTGTGGGGCCAGCTTGACCCTGTGGAGAAAGGTTAATGCACAATTAAAAGACTGTGTGTGAAACCCCTGGGGAATAGTATACATTTAAAGGGACAACATCTTCTATTAAAAACATCCATCATGCACAGAATTGTTGTGCGCTAGTATCAGGGGAATAGGAATACTACTATAAAGTGTACTTGCCTTCATTCCTGGGGTTCCTGGATAACCAGGAGGTCCATTAATGCCCAATGGACCCTGCAGAGGTACAGTACAGTCTTTGGTTCATTGTAATAGCACATTGACAATAGCATGCTTTGTCTTAACCAGGTAGCGTAATGTTTTTTGTTTGTTCTTGTCATGTTCTTCTAGTTTTACCACTCAGCTAAATCTATTAAAGCAGCACTAACATAGGTAATAAGCCATTTAGATTCATATGTTCTCTCACCAGGGGTCCCGGTTTCCCAAGCATACCGGATGGACCTTTCGTCCCCTAAAGGACCAGAAAAATAAATAAATCTGAATTAGGAATATCATTTTTTCATTTTTTGATCAGAAAATACTTTTGTATTATCGTCCAGTGGTTAAATACCCTTCCCACAGAGTTCAAATAGAATTCTAAAAATATGAATGAATGCATAAAATGAACGGATGAAAAGGGTTAAAATGCTCACCGCGGCACCTCCAGGTCCGGGTCTTCCTCTCTCGCCAGGCATTCCTGCTGGACCCTGAGAGTCAAAGTAGAAGAAAGATGCAGATTATGAAAGGATGAACAAATGGATGACTGGATGAATGGATGTTGGAGGGGTCGATGGATGGTTTTATGAACGGAATAATGGATGATGGGTAATTATGGAATCTAATACATATATCAGCAGTTGTTTTAGAATGAATACAATGATCTAGAAATAAATAAGGCAATGGATAATTGAACGGCCGAATGAATCTGTGATTGCATGAATCAGTAAATAATGCATCGATGGGTTCATGTAGGATTATCAGAAAGATCGAGTTAATTATGGAGGGCCAGGTGTAGGGCCCTGTGGGGTCTGGGCTGTGAGGTTGACTCACCATGGGGCCCGGAGCTCCCAACGGACCAGTGGGGCCAGTAGCTCCCTAGGAACAGAAAACAGTCAAAATCATCTGCTTTTCCTTCTCTATGTTGTAATGTCACATTAACAACAACAACAACACCTTGGATGAACCAAGAAATTATAGTCCAGAGGTTATATTGCAGTATTGTAGATGAATGGCATTTCAGTGTTATTGTTACCTTTGATCCAACTGTTCCTGTTTCACCCTTCTGGCCAATGATACCACCATGGCCCTGACGAAGTTGAAGAAGAAGATATTAGATTAACGTAATGTCATGATTGTATATAATATAATATATATAATATAATTAGTTGGCAAACACAGACAAACAAGCACCTCATCATAAATACATTATTTCTGTTCTTACTTAGAGATATTTAGTAAGGTCAACTGTCGATACGAAAAAAATGTAGATACGCACTCTATGTCCTTTTAATCCCGGAGGTCCAGGTGTCCCTGGAAATCCTCTGGGTCCCTGTAAAACATGATATTATTACAGTTAGAAAACCATAACACATGTCCCACACCAATGCAGTACAGTCATCTGTATGACTTTTAGATTGGTGTCCTTTGAAAGGTTGAGAAGCTTACAGCTGAGCCAGGGAATCCCATCTCTCCAGAGTTTCCAGACTTCCCTGCTTCACCCTGTGAGAGGATAACATGATTTTATAACAATCAGAGACATATTGCTGATGCAATTATGGATGGTAAATATCTTTACATGCATAACCTTCCCATTCATGAGAGCCACTACTTTAAAACAAAGTTGTTCTGAAATAACTTTAACAACAAGCAATGTATGAATTGAATACATCGTTAAATAAATGTCTTTATATGTGTAATAAAATGGCATCATCTCAGTATGTATATGGGGGTGTATATACATACTGGGATGTGTTGAGATTAAATGTACATCCAAACACATTGATTCAGCAGAAGGGGACCAGAACAGACTTACGTCTTCACCTGCTTTCCCTGGTGGACCTTCGGGGCCCCTCTGGCCTGGTGGCCCCTAAAATACAGTTAGTCATCATTATTAAGACACGCAAAGTGAGTTATTAATTAACAAATTGATTTCATGTGACAGACTGGTACACATATAGTATATCAGTATTAATGTTTTAAAATTATTAATATTGTTAATAATAATAATATTATTATTATTACATGATCTATTCGAATGCAATCTAATGAAAGTGGTCTGAACTGTGGTCGTACCATGTGTCCTGGGTCACCAACATCTCCAGGAGATCCCTGGGCTCCAGATGCACCCTGAAAACCAGAACAACCGCAAAGGCATTAGTGACAGAAACAGAGAAGCACCCAATAGAGTGGTGACGAAGATGAGGCTCATCGTCCAGATAATACAAAAGTTCCCTTATGATTAACAAACGATTAACATAACAGACCAGAATGGAGCAGAAGATAACATAACTGCTGATTAAAACATACTACCATAACATTACACATATAGAGATTGACTAACCGGAGAACCAGCTGGTCCCGGGGGTCCTCTTGTTCCAGCCTCTCCCTGGAACGCATACAACACACCATGATCGTTACTAGGGACACACACACCTCATACCAATTCTCTCTGTGATGTAGGATATCCCAATCGTATGTGTAACTGTGAATGGAGATGCACTTGATGAGGGAGCACAAACATAGAAAACCATGGATTCCTTGATGTCCATACGGACGCATGATGCTGTGTCACATGGCATTATGAGAGGGTCACTATCATGAGGGTGAGGTACTTGGGAGTGAGGCGAGTGTTTGTCTCACCCTGGAGCCAGGTATCATGGCGTGCTGACCAGCGGACTTTGAGTCTCCGGCCATATGAGCCCCAAGCCCCTGTAAAAAAAACCATCATGACGCTCTTAATTCTCCATTAGCTGTTATTTAATGCAGACTGATTGGATTGCTGATCATTCCCCGGTTTTAATAAACAGGGGAAAGATGATCCTGGGCCACAAATATAATCAGTCAAAAATCACTTTGTCAGTAGGTATGTTTTGAGACTCTGACGATAATATCATGATGTGGCAACATTTTCACCTGGATTTGCTTTGTTTCTGTACCAGATGATTGAAATGTGTTTGGTGTGTGTTAGGTGCATTTGATAGTATGTATGCAATTAAGTGTGTGTGTGTGTGTGTGTGTGTGTGTGTGTGTGTGTGTGTGTGTGTGTGTGTGTGTGTGTGTGTGTGTGTGTGTGTGTGTGTGTGTGTGTGTGTGTGTGTGTGTGTGTGTGTGTGTGTGTGTGTGTGTGTGTGTGTGTGTGTATTTGCTTGCATTTGCTTGTGTGTTTGCATGTGGTTGTGTGTGTGTGTGTGTGTTTGTGTGTGTGTGTGTGTGTGTGTGTGTGTGTGTGTGTGTGTGTGTGTGTGTGTGTGTGTGTGTGTGTGTGTGTGTGTGTGTGTGTGTGTGTGTGTGTGTCTCTGTGTGTGCGTTTGATAGTGTGTGTGTGTGTGTATGGATTTATGTGTGTGGGTGTGTGCGTGCGTCTATGCATACATGTGTGTGGCCGTGCGTTTGCTCATGGCCACACATTTGAGTCTGGCGTGTGGTGTCTTACTGTTCATCACGTCCCACTGTTTGCATGGCAACCACCTACCCCGGGGTGTTGTTGGGGCCCTGGTGGTCCTGGCTCTCCAGGCTGTCCCGGGATTCCTGGCTCTCCATCAAAACCTGGCGATCCTCTCAAGCCCTACACAATCAAAAGTATAGCACACACACACACACACACACACACACACACACACACACACACACACACACACACACACACACACACACACACACACACACACACACACACACACACACACACACACACACAGACACACAGCGTCACACCTCCGAACGCTGGCAGGCCTGCATTGTTTGTCTTGGCTCAGAAACATGTTTGATTGCTTCATCTGTGATTCCATTAGAGCAGGTAGTGTCTTGCTTATTTCCCTTGATTGGCCTTTAAGTCAGTTGTTTCTCATAGGCCGCTTTTGGTGGCCTATGAGGATGTTAAACAAAAACATAAACCCTAACCCTAATTTGTTGTATTTGTTTTAATCTGATCCTAATCTAATCCTACTGCAGTGACAACAGACAAATGACAAAAAAATAAAAAGATCATTTTAAGTGTTACGTACAGGCCTTCCTTTGTGGCCCCGGTCTCCCCTGAATCCTGAGGCTCCTGGGGGACCCTGTAGCACAACAAAAAAACAAATGCAGTTGTGTTAAGGGCTTATAAACATCAGCCTGCATCGCAGCGAGACATGCACAGGTCTGGAGGGTTTTTATATTTGACTCAAAAATCCATTTAAACATGGATGATGCTTGAGTTTTCTTTGCTAGGTGAAGTAGTGAAGTGAAGGTGGCTGTGCTCTTATGCCATCTAGTGTCATGATGTTGAACAGTCACACTGTAGAAACGTAACCGCATCGTCTTGCTGTAGACCTACAATTCAAAGCAAATTTAAAGTAGGAAAACTAAGATGGAAGGGCAGAAGGGAAGCTCACCATTGGTCCAGGGCGTCCTCTGATTCCTGTCACCTGTAACGGAAAACATTTAATGAGCAATTAGATGGGTAAAATGTTGAATTGCTTTTGTTGATTTCTTATTATCTTGCGTTCCTTGTGTACTTCTTTCTTTTCTCATTAACTTACGATTGGCACATCTCCAGGCTCTCCTTTCGGACCCTGTGAAATAGCAAAAAACACAAAATTAAGAGTAAAACATTTTAAAATATGTGGTTTAATTCTCAAGTTCAGATTTGAATGTGAATACATACCCTGGACACCGTGCCGTAATCTAAAAGCAAAAGAAAGAAAAAAGACACAGATGATCATCACATGACATTCCATCATCCTTTCATTCATGGTCTTAACTGCTAAGGAGCGTCTTTGTATGCTCACCAACGCTACCCTGTCCGGTGGAGCCGCCACCGGTGTTTGTGCCGCTGGAGCCACCGGTCTCACAGATGGGGCAGCACTCCCCGTCGGGGATGCTGAAGCGCTGGCACTCCCCGAGGTCATCACACTGGATCTCGTCGCAGAGCACCTGTCCACTGTCGCACACGCAGATCCGACATGGCTCCGGCTTCCAGATGTCCCTGTTGGTGTACGTCTGACCGTCCGCCGTGCAGCTCTGGTCGTCACCTGACAGACAGACAGACTGTTAGAGTACTGCTCTTATCCCCTGGACAGACCGACTATTCTTGGACTGTTCTCGTGCCCTGCTTGACCCGTAAGGGAGACAGACAGATACAGATAGAGAGATAGTCAGAAAGACAGACACACAGACAGGAAGACAGACATACAGACAGACACAAAGATAAACTGTCCTAAGGACATCTCTCATCCCTTACAACCGGCAGACAGAAACACACACACACACAAAAAAAGTTTGACAAACTTTAACAGAGCCAAGTTTGAAGAGGTCATTTTGGATGAAATATCTTTATCCAATTGATTCATAGTTCATAGCATTTTATTTGGCGAAAAGTAAGGTTGGAACAGGAGTTGAATAATTTGTATTCTTCCCTTCCCTAAGATTTCACAAGCTGGTCCAGCAATGAAAAAAAACGCCTTTGCTTATAAAGAGGCCAAACTGACTGACTTGGATTTACTGGTTCTTTACCTTCAAATAAATGAATGTCATCTGCAAATAATGACGTGCTCTGGGCCCTCATCAGCTGAATGATGTTGTTATTTTTTGTTTCACATCAAGATGTCTGACAAACCCTTGGCAGACAACAGAGAGATAATCCACATGTCAGCGTTCTAATGAGGTCCGAATGTAGATTTATTCACAGCTTTGTTTAAAAGCATCTAGGAGGTGGATAATACACTGTATACTGGCAGTGAATGATCTTGGTCACAAAAATCAGCTATTTAACAAAGTTTGACTATACAGTACATAACTGGATTAACTGGATATACACCCTATTAACACCAGATATCTATATGCGGCGAAATTGAGTTTTGAATTGTTTAACAGATGCTCTGAAAGATACGATACCTGCGTCCCATGGGTCAACGCGGAGACACAGGAAATCCAATAAACCAGACCCAACTAGTCAAATCACAGGTAAGGGAGGTCAATACAGACTCCCCCCATCCCAGATCCTAAATTCTTATTAGTCTGTGCCTGATAAAGAAATTGATTAAAGGAACGAGGAAGATAAAGCAAATAAAATAAAAAAAAATTGAAAAAATGACCCTGGGTAGTATAGTCTCAATCAGACATGAGCTCATTTCCTGTGGAGGCAGCAGCACCTCGACCTGACTCAGGTTCAAATGGGAAGAGCCAAATGGTTCCTATGAAAGCTTTCAGCCAAAAGGACATCATGTATCCCAGATTCAATGTTATGCCCAAAAACCTTCCCTCCAACCCCACTTTTTTTGTTCCTGTCATGCCTTTTTCTTGTATTTCTAAAAGTTTTCCTCAACGTGCAGCAATAAGGAAATAACCTTTCTAGAATAATGAAGAAAAACTGTTTGTACAAGGAAAGCATGAAAAAGGTAATTCAGTTGTATATAACCAACAATGCAGCCATGAAATAATGCCGTATTTTTCCACATCTTAATTCATCCTCAATCACTGAAAAAACGTTACATGACAATGTTGATTTCTGTGTCCTTAATGCAAATTTTTCAGTTCACAATATTTCAATGTAGTCAGACATGGAGGAGGTGCTTTTACCAGGCCACTTGCCTGGATTATTTACTTTCCAACTGTAATCTGATTAATAGTCTCACACAAAGATGTCTGGTATTATCAAGATAATGAGATAACAAACATTCTACCTGTTCCTGCTGTCAACAGCAGGGGGCAGCTCTGAGCTTGCGTCTACAGGTATAACACAGGTTGGAGAGCATAGACAGAAAGCAGCCCAAAACCCACCGACGAGAATTCCCTTGTATTTTACTGGTGTATCGCCAGACAAGCCGAGAATAAAGTGTTACAAGCTCTGGTCTGCGGATTCCATTTGTTTATGTATTCTCTCCCTCTACTTGTGCATTCACAACTGTGCTAAAGCCATTTGGCATGACGATGAAGGGCAAACGAATCATGCTGATGGAAAAAATAGGTCATTGTAAGTCGTAAATTAAAATAACGCAGTCAGATGTTTTTTCCTCCTTCTTTTCTTTCCCTCCTTGTTCCTCCGTTTCCTGTTTTCAAACAGGTACTCAAGCATTAACTTTGTGAATGTTCTGTAATCAGTCCTCAGTGCCACGCCCTGGCCTACAGATTCTACTGCTACTTCCTTCAGTATCTTTGCCAAATTACCCTCACCAGTGCTGCATCGGCATGAGGTGTGGAGGGGCCTGAAGGGCAAACAACGCTATGCGTGCAGTTTACACCCCCAACTGCCTTCCCCTCAAGAACCGTGTTCCACCATCTGTGAAAATGAACTAGGGTCAAACACACAGCTGTGATAACGTCTCAACACTGTAGCTGCAACTCTTTTCAGAGCACAAGGTGAGGAAGAAATAGCTGTGGATCAGAAAGGGTAAGGCAGGGGTGACGGCAGACGTGTATTGGTTTTCTTGTGGAAATATGACGCAATACCATTCAGACCTCCCCATTCGGCCCATTTGCCACTCTCGTCCATTCTCGTCTCGATCATCTGCCATTCTCGTCTCGATCATCTGCTCATAAAAAGCAGTTTCATTGAGCTTTCATGAAGCGCAATGTATTTCAAGTAGAATGAGATGAAAGAGAGCAAGATGCATGTGTTTCTCCTTGAGTAGATCAAACATACCCGGGCATAGAACATAGAATAGCAAAGGCACAATGCGTGTGCATATAAGGGAAAGACATAGCTTAAGGGGAGAATTTAAGAAAACATTACTGTACCTGAACTTGCCTTTACAAGGCACTGTGGGGGAGAGATTACACATGTTGCTACATATCCAGCGGTCGATTCAAGTCACCCGCATGGGTATCACGTAGTTCACAATAATTTCCCTCACATAATGCACACACACAAATGCACACAGAAACCAACCTTTTGTGTATTAAACAATAGAATACTTGTGTCCACAAGTCATGTTTCTTTTCAACTTAGGCTCGAAGCCATCGTGACTAGAAAGCCTAACCTTTTGGGCGACCTCATGGAGATAATAGAAAGTTACCTATTGTCTAACAACAGCCTTCAGACACTGTTGGACATTCCTCAAGGCCCCTTGTTTCCTGAACAGCTGTGTAACCTGGGGACTTCTTTATCTGTTCACTGGTTAGTGAACAGATAAAGAAGATAAACATGCACTGGTGTACATGGGGACTGATAGATCTGAGGATTCAAAGCCATATAGGGACTGATGTATCTGGTTACTGGCTATATATTCGGAATAGCATGTATGGAAAAAAGCAGCTTATGAATGGGAACTGGTAAATATGAGGGACTAGCATCCTCTATGTGGGGACTGACCTATTGGGACTAGTGGCCTATATATAGGGATTTATATATGGGGAGAAGTAGCCTATATATGGGGACTGGTTTACATGCGGAGTGATCTTGATTTCACTGATAGCACAAATAGTAACGCAACCAAATGGGAATGTATACTTCCACACCTTTAAATGTTTAACCAACCTGAAGGCAATTAATAAGGTAAGAAAACAAGATGTTCAGCGTGAAGATGTTCCTGGCATAGAGTACAGTAATATCCCCTATCTTAAGCCAGCTCCAGCCATCTAAAATCATCCCCAGGCATATCTAAATTAGAACCACACTGAGAACTGAAGGACACATTGTATCAATACCTCTTGTGGAATGAAAGGAAATTGCATGTTTTAAGGCTTGGCCAGTGCCAATTGATTTAGTCCCTTAATATGCAAGCCCCACTTTGTTTCTGTATCAAATACAAATGCATTTATATCAAAAGCAGTAGGTTGAATGCTGGTAGGTTAAATCTTATCCAAGCATCTAAACATCCTCCTTGCCTGAGGCAAACTTATACTTGCAGCATATATTTGCACTGTTAGACCCGCCCCCGCTGAAAAAAAAACAGTGAAGCAGGAATATGTAAAACTATCCCTTCCCTGGGGGCCCAGAAAGAGATTTTCTTATTGCTGATGTTTGAGAAAATGTACAGTTATAGCAGACCCTGAGTAAAAATTTCACATTTACTAGAGCAGAGATGTGGTTTACAAAGCAGGAAGGCAGTGGGGAGGGAGCTATCGTATTTATGAGGGGTCGGAGAAGAGATGTTCACTTTTTCCCCTCCTCTCAGCTTAATTTGTAGCAGGGTATCGGTACTTTTCTGCAGACACTGTAAAAAAGGGGGAAGGGGTGGCTTATCCTGACATCGATCAAAAGGCATGTGCCCCTTCTCGTGGCGTGGATGGTGGTGGGGATGGTGGTGCTGACGGCTAGCTCCAGAGTTTTCCACGAGTCAGCACAACGGGCAGACGGTCTAGAATCATGGAGTCTGAGATACTCATGGGAGACCCTCTCCCGTTTCAGACCTATTCCAAAACGTCCCGCGTCATGGATGAGACAGAGGTGAAGCCCCTGGACGGAGCCCCGTGTCTAAATCGCCCCAGCTCCGGTCTATGCGTCCTCAAACCTTGTGGTCAATCTCTGGAAAAACCGAACCCCGTATGGTATTGTGTCTCAGATGTAATATATTGCACAGATGTGGAAAGAAAAAATAAAAGTTTATGGATTTTCCCCCGACTCAAATGGAAATACACACAGCACAGTGTGTTTGGGGAATAACTCTGGCAGTCAAAAGTCGAGAGGTTAGAAAATGACCCGATGGAAACAATGACTCATTTGAACTGAATCTCTCTCCCATTTCCTAAAACAAGCACACAAAGATTGCTTTTCTCAAATGCAAACCCTCAAATTGCTTTTGAGACCAAACTGTACATTCAGCGGTGCCCACATGAGGTTTATGCCACATCGCCAACTTCTTTTGTTTCCAAGCTCATTGGCAGCAATTCTTTGTTTTTTTTCAATCCAGTGAGAGCAATATAACCAACCTGTACAGCTCCATACGGGATACGCTGTGGTTTTCTCTAGTGGGCAGATGGCCTACAGTTGCTAAAAGGAGCTAAAAAAAAAAAAACGTTGTTTCAAAGACAGACATAAATCTTTCTGCTCGGCCACTGACCTCTGAGCCAACCTGTATCTGGCCCGCTGATAAACATCATGATGTGAGGAAGAGATTGCTTTTGAATCATCGACTAATAGTCAAGGCCTTTGCCATTTCAAACTGGCATGGTTGGAGTTTCCAGAATATAACCGAAACAAGCAGCATAAACATCCCTGTAGAGCTACCTGTAAGCATTGCGTAGCACTTCAAAGTGAATCAACAACCTGTGTTTAACTGTAAATGCTGTTTTTAAATTATTGCCCCTCTCTCTCTCTCTCTCTCTCTCTCTCTCTCTCTCTCTCTCTCTCTCTCTCTCTCTCTCTCTCTCTCTCTCTCTCTCTCCCTCTCTGTCTCTCTCTCTCTCTCTCTCTCTCCTCTCTCTCTCTCTCTCTCTCTCTCTCTCTCTCTCTCTCTCTCTCTCTCTCTCTCTCTCTCTCTCTCTCTCTCTCTCTCTCTCTCTCTCTCTCTCTCTCTCTCTCTCTCTCTCTCTCTCTCTCTCTCTCTCTCTCTCTCTCTCTCTCTCTCTCTCTCTCTCCCTATCTAACTCGCCTTCACCAACTGCTGTCTCTTCAACATCCCTCGAGTCGTCAAGACAAGCGTCACGGCTCAGTAGAAGAGAGAGAAGAAAAACAACCTAAAGTAAAGAAAGAAGACAGAGTGAAAACACACAGGAGGAGAGAGCCAGGGAATGGTTCCGGTTGGGACATGCTCAGCACCTCGGCTTCTCCAAACACAAAGCGCTGTATCTCCAGGGGAAGGGTATAAGGAAGCCCCGGCCAGGAAAGTTTGAGGGAATGAATAAGTGGGGTCGCTGATTGTATGTCTGGGCTTTTGGTTCCAGCGGAGCCTGTCTCCAGTGGAGCTTCCTCCACAGGAACCACCACAGTCATGCACTGCGCACTCTTGCTGCCTTGTGGGGGTACTGTGGTTGTCTTGGATCGCCCAAGGCCCACTCCCCCCACCCACATCCCCTCCACCTCCTCCATTCCTTTCTGCTGACTCCAGCTTGAAGTAGAATTCATTTTAGAATGGAAAATACTAATGACGATTTCTGCCATAGGGGAGGAGCCCGATATGACGTCATTGGCTACAGAGAAATGGCTATTCTTAAAGCTTCGGTTGGCATATGAGTTAATAAAAGTGCATCGTCTGGATCAGAGTCAAGCTAATCAATCAAGTTAAACCTTTTTTTATGGTAATGTTTTTTTTTCTTTTGGGATTCACAAAACTGGTTTGAGGCAGATTAGGGGTGATTTAAGGATTGCAGCTTCAAATGGTCTCTGCACGCTCCATTGGGGTAGACCTGAGACCTGACCTCGGTTGGCCTTTAGATGGATTCATAGTTCAAAGCACAGCCACCGGAACTGATCCCTGACGTAGCTGCTGCTCCACGTATGTAACTTGTGGAAGGAGAGCGGGAGGTAGGGGGAGAGATTGAGAGACGGAGGGAAAGATTCAACAACAGAAATCTGAAGAGTTAAAGATAGCAATTACTCTTCATGTTTAGACATTTATTAAATCTCAGATTACAGCCTTCCACGAGTAAAACAATGGTGTCTCTGGTGTGTAACATATCATTTACGGTATCACAACAAGCTATCTCTAAGAACACGTAAGATAAAAGTTTCAACTTTTCTACCTCGAAAATTATGATACTACTTTGAGCTTTGCCTATAATATAACAATGTCATACGTTAAAATATTTTTTCTCTTCATAAAATCAAGATAAAAAATAAACAGAGGAAAAAGGGTCAATCCATGTAGTGTTTACTTCCAATACTGTAATTTATACTCGCATGGGATAAACAATTGAAGTGTAGTGCAAAAATGCAAAGTCAACCCAAAGTAAAAAAGAAAAAGAGAAAATAATGAATGAAATGGAGAACTTGTCATGGTGCAGCTGTTTCATCTTCTGTCGTCTCAGAAACAGGTCGAGTGTGACTGCCAGACATGTGGTGTCCATCTCCTCACCGGTTAGATCCAGCAACACAGCGATCAAACCCAGCGCACCCCATCCACACCACAGGACAAATTAGGCCAATAGAAAGAACGGCATGTTCTGGAACTTTCTTCACCCATATTTGCCCACACAATGACGTCCAAAAGTATACACAGTACACATGCAATAAAAAGTACAGTAAACTGCAATAAAAGCCAGACAGAGCGTCAGAGAGAGACACACACACACTTAAAATTAATAACCCTATGCATCACAATTTGATGTACTTCAGTAGCTATTTTGTAGGCAGTATTGTAGTCAGTAGAGACTATTGTATTTCATGTTTTAATATAGTAATCAGTGATTTCAGTTTGTCAAAAATCCATGTGGTTATTTGGGAGGAAAATATTTAAGTAATCTGGTAGATCACCAACACAATAATTTCTGTTCCATTTTGTTCAATCCAAACAGACGTTTATAGCGTGCACGCAAGGATACACTTGCACATGTGGAGCTAGGTAGGAGGTGACGTCAGACATTCCTGTTGAGCAGCGCTGAGCGTTAATATATACAAGGGGTCATGGTGCCCCGCTGGCTCACATCAACAGATCGCACAACCAGATGGAGACACACACACACACACACACACACACACACACACACACACACACACACACACACACACACACACACACACACACACACACACACACACACACACACACACACACACACACACACACACACACACACACACACACACACACAAACACGGCGACCGAGTGGAGAATCTTTGCTGAGGCTAGCTTTGAGCTAGGCTATCGAGAAGGAACATCGAGAGAAAGTGAGAGAAATAGGAAGAAACAAAGGAAGAAAAAAGGATGGATGGAAGGAAGGAAGAAAGGAAGGAAGGAAGGAAGGAAGGAAGGAAGGAAGAAAGCAAGATTTTTTTCCCTTCTTCCATCCTCAAACTGCTAGGAATATGTATAGATAAGCTAGGAATTTTAGCTTATGCCAATACCTAATTATTTCAATATGTTACACTGGAAATTTCCATGGGTCCCATGTTGAAATTGATACACTAAAGGTATTGTAATAGCATATTTTTAATCAGAACTGTAAAGCGTATTATATAACAATCCATATGCTTACTCCCATATAAAACAAGCGCCGGTGTGCCTTGTGTGAATAGAATAGGACATGGTAGTTTAGCAGTATTTAATCATGATGACATGGGCAGCGTGTATTGGCCTGGGGCAGGACATGTAGAGGAGAGAGGTGGAGGTCGGATCAATGTGTTCCTGCTTGTTCCATCACCTCTCTTACATTCCTGGCCTGGCGCCAACGCATGCAATAGGAAACATTTGGGCCATCAACTATGAACAGCAATGATGTTCAGTTGTATCCATGAAGGGGTAACAATTTTGGTTTAAATCGCGTTCTTAAAAATGTACTCTTCCAATTGAAGCTTTTCCGTAGAAGGAGATTCCCCCAAAAAACTTTGATCTAAACATGGAAAAACACAGACTAGACAAGAACTCGATCATGTAGGGACAGGCCTCCTACCTGCCACCATTTCAAAGAGAGAGCTTTGCTGATAACGTCTTAATCTAATGCATCAACGACTCCCTTTACCTCTATTACCCAAACGCTGAACAGTTAGCAGCATCAGTCCATACACACACACACATCCAGATGGACATTGTGTGTTCCCCCACACTCCTCAGTATAACACACACAATGACAGGGGAGAGTTATTGTGTGCATTAAACTTGACCAAATAAACACAATACAAAACTTTAAGATTGAATGAAACGCAATCATAATAAAGGCCGAGAATCAAAAACCAAACCACTGCTGTAGGATTTGATGGCTTACAATGCTGGAGACCACGTACTAGCATTCTGCTTTTACATAGAACCCATAGTAAACCACAAAATCTAAATAGATTAAATAAAGACATTTCTCAGAAACAAAACTCCGAAAGCCACCAGGAAGAGTATGCATGTTAGAATCAAATGAGTCACTGGTCGGTAGCTGAAGATATGTGAGAGAGGGGATATTTAGAACACATTTCACCGGACCTCTCTCAAAAGGCTTCACAAGCTTTCTCATGTAACCAATGGTAGGGTAAGAAAAAAAAAGAAAAAAAAACATTTATCTCAGATCACATTTTTCTCCAGTGCATTCCTTTGCTTCTTTCGTCTCTGTATATCCTTATCGCTGTACTTCTATTCGCTTCCTATCGCCCTTCCTCATCCCTGAAGTACTTGAGTAAATCTCTCTCTCTCTCTCTCTCTCTCTCTCTCTCTCTCTCTCTCTCTCTCTCTCTCTCTCTCTCTCTCTCTCTCTCTCTCTCTCTCTCTCTCTCTTCTCTCTCTCTCTCTCTCTCTCTCTCTCTCTCTCTCTCTCTCTCTCTCCTTTTCTCACTCTCTGTGTGTCTCTCTCTGATTCTCTCACATCCTCATTCTCCTGGACATGCTGCCCATCCAGTCCTTTGCTGATTATTGCTCCTCATCTCTATCTCTCCCTCCCTCAGTCCCTTTATGTTTCTCTCTTTCTCACTCCCTCAGTTGTTTACTTCTTACACCCTCTCTCTGTTTCATGCTGTTTATCTATAAGTCGCTCTTGCTCTCTCACTCTACCCGTCCCCTCTGTTTGATTACATTTAAGGCCTCGAAGCAGCTGCCGAGGTGGGCCAACGCCTAACTGACTCCAACAGCCCCGAGTTCAGTTTCTCAGGCCAAAACAAAGGAACGGCATCATAAATATTTACATCTGCAGATGAATGTACATCATGGTGCCGCAAGGACCGAGAAATTATTTAACTTTACATTTGATTCAGAACATTCGTCCAGCACACTTCAGCTTGGATCTGCACTGCGATTAAAAAAAATA
>OLKM01000496.1:0-95000 GCA_900291075.1 Melanogrammus aeglefinus | reverse complement strand
AAACCATAATTAAATGAGGAATCGGCACCAATGTGACTCAAAAACCATCAGAAGAAGCGGTTAGAGAACAGCACTGATTGCAGAACCACACCTCAGGACCTAAGAGAGACACACACAGAAACCGAGAGAGTCTGAGAACGGGAAAGAGTGAAAGTGAAGTGCTCCCCATGACATGTGATGAAATTGAATGATTTGAAGAAGTTACGCCAGCCATTTACAGCAGTCAGCAGGGGAGGAAGGGGAACAGACTCTGAGAGAGCGAGTGCTACATTAGCCTAAGTCCTGCCAACCTGCCGTGGCTAAGCCCCAAAGGGCAACAGTCCTCTCCTCGATCCCCTGGAAGAAACCACAAGCAGCTGTGTCAACACGTGCCACGTGGTTCCGACACCGCGTCGAGGCGACAGCACGGCCTGCGGCTCCCCAGCGTCTTCATTTAAATACTGTCTGATCTGAGCCAGGGGTATCTGCAATGTCGATGTGGGTTTCTCTATTGCTGCAGAGCTGGTATTTTTTTCCCTTTTTTTTTTTGTTAATGCGTGTACAAAGTTTTTGTTTGTCATATTGATTTAGCAACCATGTGATCTACTCCATTAAGTGCTGCATAGATGGTGTTAAAATTATCGAATATAAACACCATGTCATCAGAGTACAAGTGATATCTTCAACAATGCTAATCAGATTTTAAAAAAAGTACATGAGTCAGAATGATGGTATGCATTTCGACTTGTGTAAATAATCCAGTCAGAGCCAGAGTGCTAATGCTCGTGCATATCTGCTCATGTACATATGCTTGTGCTCGTTCGTGTGGATCACAGGGTCCACATGAGAGGGAGGAAGTGCCACTCAATCACTACAGGAAGCCTGTCAGAAGGAGCACCCTAATTGCATGGTTAAGCACTTCCTAAATCATTGGTTTACACTCAAACCACAGAGGTGCCTTTTGCGAGGACCGTGCACACAAGATTTTCCCACAAGCCACTGCAATCGGAAGGTACCGAATTTGACGCTCTGTGATTGATTCACAACCCGCCGCTATTATTACCCATGAGCCATTGCACTTCCTGCACCTATAATTACCTTAGGGGCAACAAGCTTTGTTTCAATATTCGCTGCGCAAGCTGCGAAAAAACAATCCTTTTCAACATCTGGAAGTCATCCCCACGACCCTCCTTCTCCCCACCCAGACCCAGGCCTCCATTTGCTGACTGGAATCATTTGGTTTTTAAGTGGTTCCCATGGTGCAGAGTTTGTAGGCACCAGGCCTCAATAAAGAGGCTATCAGCTCAGGCGCCTCTGTGTGTGTTTGTGTGTGTGTGTGTTGTGTGTAAGTGTATTTCTGTCCCCCACCTACACCCTCCAGGTCTAACTATCTACCACAAGTATGTCACCAAAAAAACAACTGATAACACTTTCCGTTTCAAACACAGAGGTTTAAGGAGGATTCTTCCCCTTCCTGAAGACTTCTTGTTCCCCAAAAAACGTTAGAAGAACAGAGGCATGTAATGAAGTCATAGCTGAGAAATGCAGCATGTGTTCCTCATCAAACATTTCGTCTGTGGACCCGCTTGAATTCACATGTTTAGACGTTTCGGCTTTGGTAGAAAACAGTCTGTTTGGTTGCAATGTGCAGCGGAGATGTGGCACCAACAACTGGAACCAATTTAGTATTTAAGTTGATTTGAATAAAAAAAGGAAAAAAAAGTCCTTGTGTCATATGTTCCAGTGAGAAGGTAAAATGGAGAACAGTGTTGCAGTCTTGGCTGTGATAATGTATGGGCAGCGTTATGATGTAGTCTGTAATGAACTGAGTGTATCTGTTTGACAAACACTGAGATGCTAAACACCAGTTTCTTTGATGTGCGGCCCTAAGTGGCATCCATCTTTGAAGATGTTTTACAGCCATTGTCAACCAATAGGAGAGGTCTTTTTCAAACACACACAGACACCCACACAGTTGACTCAGACTAACCCTGTATATTGCTCCAGCCAGTCATATTGTTATGCTATTTTTCGTCCTTTTCATGAATAACCTTAAACTGTACTTGCTGACTAAAGAGATCTCAAACCACTTTTCAAGCTCTGCCCTACTTTTACTGTGAATCCAATTCTACTGTGAATCTCAAAGTTAACTCAACTTGAATCTCCTCTTCGGCCAAATCTTCAACATATGAACCTCTATTCACAACTGATAACTGCAATCATCACCACAACTTTCAACATTTGCTCAAATATGTTTCTAGCCTTCAATGTGCCAGATTGTAACAATGTTTATCTACTCAGATTTGGCCTGTGTTTTACATTGTTTTTTATTTAAGAAAAGAACTTCACTGCCTTAACCACATTTTGGACAGTTTTATTTTACTGAGCAGATAAATATTTAATTTGTCTTCCCAGAGTTCTCTGAGACAGTCCGCCTGTTTGTAATTACACATTTTCATCAACATTTAACCACAGCCAGTTTGAAGTCCAAAGTTTTCCATCTGAAGATTTAAAAGAAATGGGTAAGCGTGAGTAATTGACGAAGCCAGTCAGCCACAATTCTCCCTTAAATCCAATACCTCTATTGTGTAAAGCATACTTTTGAATGTTTAACACATCATAGTAAATAATTTAATATTTTATCTGCCACTATTAATATTTTCCACTGTCATTAAGAGGGGGCTGAGGTGCAGTACCGTTTTCGACCACACTAGGGGACTGTGTGGTTTCACATGTGCAAATATGGACAGACGAAAGTCCTTATAAGGGTGATGGAGCAAATGGCAAATTATCACACAGGGAGTTTTACACATGCATTTTAAAACATTTGATGGCATGGCATTAAACAACCAGTAAACTATTTGTATTGTTTTATTTCCAAGGCTGAAAAGATTTGAAAGATGAAAAGATGTATACTTCTTTTAAAGTAAGAAAAGGTTTTGGCTAGCATAGTCCAACTGGTGTTTACCTTTTACCACCAGGTGGCGCACTATCTGATGGCACATCCATTAGAGTTCTGAGTCAGGTATAGTTCAAATTAAAAAGTAGCATTAATCCAAAAATATGTTACGAATTGTGTTTGCATAAGAAAGATTAATTTGCTCAATGTATTCATCAATGTTACAAACAAACATAAAAAGCACGTCCCCCCCCTGTGCCCATGCTCTTAACTTTCCGGCGTTGAAACGTTGCCATTAGCTCTTGGCTAATGACATCATCGGCAGAAACAACACTGTCCCTATGACATCACCTCAAAGTCAAACAGTCCAAATTGGAAAAAGTAAATTGGTGTCGTATTTCTGTCTGAGCGAGAGTGTGTGTTGGTCGGGGGGTGGGTGGGGAAGGGGGTGGCTAAGGAAAAAGGGGGGGTGGGGAGGGTAGCGTGTCACACAGTTTGACCAAAAAAAAGAAGAAAAAGACAACAGCTCTCAGGTGATGCTAGTCCTAGACACGGCCAGGTTTTAGGAGGAACAAGAACGAGCCACGGTGTTTGCCATGTCTGGTGTGACTCAGTGACTCCAGTATCTCTCTCTCTCTCTCTCTCTCTCTCTCTCTCTCTCTCTCTCTCTCTCTCTCTCTCTCCTCTCTCTCTCTCTCTCTCCTCTCTCTCTCTCTCTCTCTCTCTCTCTCTCTCTCTCTCTCTCTCTCTCTCTCTCTCTCTCTCTCTCTCGTCTTCTCACATCTGCCCTGCATTACCCCACAGGCTGCTTCCCACAAAGAGAGCTTGGCGTCTAAATACTTTCCGCAGATGTACAACGTGTGATTGGGGAATTGGACGGGGGGTGTGGGTGGTGGGGGTGGGGGTGGAGGTGGAGGTCGGGTGCTGCGGGGGCTGCTGGAGGTGTTTCTGTTGGTAACACTTCATATGAAGGTAAACGTTTGGCCGCCGGTGTGTAACACAAGCCGTTGCTCTTTTTTTTCTGGGTGCTTGAGGGTGACATCACCCATGAACGCTGAAAGATGTAACCTGACGAGCAGGGGGCTGCTTTTTCCAACTGCATTTAATCCGCGCACTTGAGTGTATTTGATCTGTTCTCAAAGAAGTACCAAAGTCCCCTTAAAAATGTACAGAACAGATGTAACCCCCCCTCCCCACCCTGAAGATGGACAGCAACATCTCCATAATTTCCAGCAACAATTCAGTTTCTTGCCATGATATCATTCACAGCTGGTTCAGATTAGCAATCATGGTTTGTGTGTGTGTGTGTGTGTGTGTGTGTGTGTGTGTGTGTGTGTGTGTGTGTGTGTGTGTGTGTGTGTGTGTGTGTGTGTGTGTGTGTGTGTGTGTGTGTGTGTGTGTGTGTGTGTGTGTGTGTGTGTGTGCGTGTCTCTTCGGGAGGGGGGGGAGGTATGAATCAACATCGATTTAACTGAAACTCTAAATGTGTAAAAAAAAAAGATCCCTCAACTCCACAAACTACATCAACAACAACACAAAACCCAACTGAAAAAGTACAGCCATATTGAATTGATTTAGTTTTTCACCCCCCACCACTCCAGATAACGGTTAACAATGTCTTCTGTGCATCCAGACCAGTGGAAAAGAAAAGGTGAAGCTAGGAGACAACAACCAAGTCATGTTCTTGCTCCACACAACAGAGCCTTATCACAGACAGCCATTAACATGATACGGGGAGGCCAACATCCACAATAGGAAGACACAATCAAAAAGCGGCACAGGAATGTACTCACCACTGTTTTGGCAGAGGACCTGCGCCACAGGCACCACCAGCAGTAAGAAAGTCCTTAAATGCACAAATCCCATCATGTCTATGATAGAGACATGAGCCTCCTCCGTACGCAAAAATAAGGGCAAAAAGAGGGGGTGAAAAAACCGGGGGGGGGAAAGAAAGAAGAATAAAAAAGATAGCTCTGGTTATCAGCACCCCACCATGAAGACAAGCGCGTGTGTCCTTGTAAGCTGCAAGCAGACCCAACCCTAGCCCACTCTGCACTGAAGCCTCGTTTTTTTCTTCCTCTGTGGGTAGTTACAGCTTCAAACCAGAAGAATGCTGGCGGGCCTAATTCTGCCTCCTCCTTTTGTCAGCCCTCTCTCTCTCTCTCTCCCTCCACGAGCTGTCCTCCTCTCGTAGGGCCGTGTAGCTCGAAGGGAGGAACTACACCCATGTTCTCAACAACGACCTCTCCTTCTTTCCAGTGTCTCGGGTTCCTCCATTTTGTCAGTTGATTTACTAAATGGATTAAGAAAGTTCTGACCCAAAATTTTAATTTGGAGAATGAGATGAAAGGCAACAGATGTGCTGAGTCGTGTTTGTCGTTTTTGTTCTTTGGTTCTGTGTGTCTTGCGAGGGTTAGTGCTAAGCAAGGTCATAAAAGTGCAGTTTTATTGAGGAGCCTTGTGTTCCAAAGCCGAGCAGGGCGCTGGAAAGCCCTATTAAAATGTCCTATGAAACAATACGAATAGATTTAATCACACTCATTGTCTCCCACACGGAAACCGGCGATAAGGAGAACAGACCTGGGCAAAGGACATCTCATGTTACAATTGAAGAATGTCCTTATTGGTCTTGACTTGCTAGTTTGAGCAGTGAACAGTCATAACTCCAATGGGACCTTTCCAAAGAAATGTGTCAAACAAAGCAAGAATGCCGAAAGACAAATGGAAAGCGTGAAACTGGGAGCCACTGTGGGTGGCCGTTTCTCTAGGTGGCTGTGGCAGCCACCTAGAGCTAAAGCTGCAGGTTTAAATTTAGAAGGAGAACTCCTTGGGGGTCAACAGCTCTTGTACCCTGCAATGAACAGAGAACCTGCTTGGAATTCCAGCTCTGAAGACAGTCTTCAGAAATATGGTCAAGTTAGGCCTTCTTCATCTGCTGTCACAGAAGCTTCTGATGTCCCCCCCAGGGATGAATAAAACACACATCCAGACAGTTCAGATCTTGATACAAACTAGGTTGCATCTCCCCTGTTTCCTCGTCTTTACTTCTGATTTGTTCTCAACCCCCCCTTACATCAACAGCAACAACATGTGTGGACATGTAATCAATACAAATTTGAACAACCTAAGAAAAGAATGACAACTGGATCGAGACTCCTTAGGTCTCATTCCTGAAGGAGGCTGTTCCGTTCAGAAGTAAGTCCAGTGAGGCTGGACATAAAAAAGTCCATTGAATAATCTGCTGCAAGTCATATCACAGTGAACAATAGCGGGAGGGGGTAAGGGAGGGAGGGAGGGAGGTATCAGCAAGGATAAATGGATGAAAGACATATCCAGCTCGGACGGTTGTGATCTAAGAACTACAGGTCCAGCAGACACTTCTGCTGTGAATTCTGTAAATAAAATGTGATCAAATGGACTACCAGTGAGAAAAACCAACCACTGTGGCTGCTGCACATGTGAAGTGCATGGTAGGAAACCTACAGGATGGAGATCAGGGATCAAGCCCAGGTGAATAATTATATTTAATTGGGTACCAATCCAGTGCTGGGTTTGATGATCCTCATTTGGCCTTGCTTCAGATTTTGATTTATCTTTCAATGCTTTTGTTTGAATTCCAGCATCAAGTAGAACTGAATGCTAATAAATGTCCCTATGCTTGTAAAAAGAGCAACACCTTTTCGTCAGTTCCATAGCTAAACGTGTTAGTTATATATGCCAGGGTGCTTGGAGCATTAAGTGATAAACTTTAAGGCAGACCGTGGAGTTGAGTTAAGTGTGTGGGAAGGAGCTAGCAAGAATTGGGTTGATTGCAAAGACAGCTGTTTTCTTTCAGCCCTGCCCACAAACAAAAAGTGGCCCCATGCAAAAAAAATAGTAAAAATAAACTCCTCCTCTCTTTTCCAAGGCACTTGTCCTGCAGGGGTCGATCTGTATTTTCAGTGGCTAGGTCAGATGACACACGACACTGTTAAAGCAACAGTTTTTTCAGCATGTGGAAGAGTATATAGACTCCAAGAAGAATCAGTTGTAAAGAATGAGGGTTTTGTTTCCTGCCTGCTTGATTAGGACACCGAGCTACACCGCCTTTGTTTGCCATTGAAGTTAAAAGTCCTTTGTAAGGAGTGCTCCGGTTTATTATGTAAACAACAAGTACAATCTTCTACGTGTGTCGATGTATGTTGTAGTGGTGGTAGAGGGGGTGAACCATTGGTTGCAAATATTGAACTAAACGGTACTGCTCAGGAACACAAATGTGGTGATTTATGACTTGGTTTACTTTTCCCGGACTGCGGCCATTTACGTCAAGTTCTGACAAGCCCTGAATCCCCCACCCCAAATTGTTTATCACACACTTAACATAACCATAGAACAGGACATGGTTGATCAATTTCATGGAGGTGTAGCTAAACAGCATCTAACTTGAGGAAGGGTTAGGAAATTCTTTTAGTTATTTTGCCCACAACAGAAAGGTGTAAACATGTTCCCATACTGCAAAAATACAAATTTTCACATTGCACTCCAGTAGTATTGGAATTTCTATGAACAGTAAAATGTTTGTATAATAAAGGTGCTATCAAATCATTGTAAACGGACTACTTAAGATATCGATCTTAAGCAAATGTTTAAAGGAGGTTGTGTAGAATTAAGTGGCATCTAGTGGTGAGGTTTTAGATTGCAACCAACTGAATGCAAATCTTACCCCTCCCTTTCCAAATTACAGTCTTGCAGCGCGTAAGGCGCCATTAGGTATTCTACTTTCAAAATCATGTCCACCTCTATGACGGCATCAAGTACCCAACTGACAAGGTTCCTTGATTAAATTATGTTTAGATATGTAGTCATAGCTTAGAGGAGAGATAGCAGGTATGACTGTGCAGGGGCAATAAACCCCCAAACCCTCTTCTCTACACTGGGGGCACAACATAAACAAATGAAAAATGTACTCTTCGTCTTCGTTGTGTTTATTGGCATTAGACAACACAGCCTGGTGCCTTCTGCATCCGTGTGTGTAGATACAGAAACGTACTCGGGTATGGAACAACATTACTAGTGGAGATGGGAGGATATCGTACTCGGGCACGACACGAATCAATCGTTCATCACATCCATTATAGTCTAATGCATGTATATGTGTGTGTGTATGTGTGTGTGTGTTTGCATGTGTATGTGTGTGTGTGTGTGTCTGTGTGTGTGTATGTCTGTGTGTGTCTGTGCAACCCGGTATCACGAGATCTCGTGCTCATGTGCACGAAACGTTAATCTATTGAATCGTGTCCCAGAGTAGGCTACGATTAAATACTTTCCGCAGATGTACAACAACAAGATGGCGTAACTATGCTAAAATATCATATTTTCCACCCAGAATAAAAAGTATGTCCGCCATTTTCACAGAAAAATATCCTAAAAACTATCCAATAGGAAAGATGCTTGCTTTTAACGCTTTTAATGGTGGGTTACGCCATTAAAAGTGTTTATGTAAACATTTTTAGCGAGAAATGTGCATTTTACTTTCATAATCGTCGCTCGGCGAATGTGAAGGATGTTTGGTTTGATAGTTATGACGAAGAATATAGTTGTGAAGGATGTGCATTCAGAATGCATTGGTTAACATTTCATGATGCGTTTCACGAAAAAAGTAGAACAATCGTACTCTGGGACACGATTCAATAAATTAACATTTCGTGCGCATGAGCACGAGATCTCGTGATACCGGGTTGGTCTGTGTGTGTGTGTGGAGCTTCAGGGTAAGGGTTGGATATCTGCATCCATGAGAGGGATAAGCAGAAAGACATACAAAAATAATAAAAGGCAGAGGTGTGCGGCGCATAACGTATAAAAAATTATTTTTTGATCCCTAGTGTTCAAATTTGAGCTGAAACACAGTGTTCATTTACGCTTCAAATGGCAGTTGATTGAATCAAAAATGAATACTCTCTAGAGCTGTTTGTCTGTTTTGAGCTACTGCAAAAATCCGCTCCCTATGTCGATGTAAGAGCTCCTTTTTAGGTAAATGAAACACCTAAATACTTATTTTAATTTGCATTAGAGAATATTAAAACATGCTTATTTCAATTTTGTCCTGCTGGATGCTAATTTAACATTACCTTTAACAATGAGGCAATGTTGACCTTTTCTTTCATGCATACTGCACATAAAATGTAAAGTATTTGTACTTCTTATCTTTATCTTTTCACTTCCAGGCTCTCGATGTCTGGCCTATTCCTTATTGCCTGATAATCTTCTTAGCTCATATAACAGCGCAAAATTAATCTACAAACCTTGGTTTCCTGTTACCCAAAAGCAAGAGCAGACATGAAAAGTATGCTGTCATCACGTTAATTCAGGAATAAAAAAAGTTATGGATATTTCAAATCAGAAACTCAGCCTTTGGGATAATCACCCACTGTTGCTTTCAGATTGATATCATCTTGCAAAAATGCGTATGAACTTTCCTTGACTGTACCACTGGAGAGAAAGGAACCTTTTGAGGAACCTTTCTGAAGTCATACCATTGACTTAAATGGTGTGTCTAATAGCAATGGGGCTGGCGGGTAAAGTGGCTAGCACGTCAGAGCTAGCCTAGCCATTCAGGGCATAGGGTTGTTAACATGACACCGTCCTGGATGAGATCAAATATTCTGCTGGCCTGTTAATGAGGTTATTTAAAAGGACGATGACTAACAGGAATTTTATTTAGATTCACCCTCCAAAAGTCAAAAGTCTCCCAACAATGTACCTCCTCCGACAATGTCTTATTTTGGTTTGTTGAAAAACTGTGTACAATGCATGGTAACCATAATAACCATTGATTAATTTAGTGATTTATTAATGGTAACCACCATATTTCACATGATAGAAAAAACCCAGCTTTCAAAGGCACTGGCCTTTTTAGCTATCCTTGAATCTTATTTAATATTGATGCCACTTATCCATGGGTTTAACCACAACTGCATTAGGACTAGCTTCTGTGATTCTTGTCATTAGAAGTCAGTATAGCGCATTTTGGGTTAAGCCTAACCATAACCCTGTCTTAAATTTACCTTTTTAAGCGACATACTGAATTAACAAAGGAATAACA
This sequence comes from Melanogrammus aeglefinus, assembly GCA_900291075.1. Lineage (NCBI taxonomy): Eukaryota > Metazoa > Chordata > Actinopteri > Gadiformes > Gadidae > Melanogrammus > Melanogrammus aeglefinus. Next base: position 85,041 of record OLKM01000496.1, on the reverse strand, counting down.
TCCATAAAATATCGACTAATCTTCTTGAAAAGCTCTCGATTGTGTAGTATCGTCTGGACATACTGGCCTCATGTGGATCAGATGCAGGGAGGAATCTATGAGCAGGGCTGGGGATAGGGGAGGAGGGGAGGGGGCTCGCTGTGGTCAAAGGGGGTAGAATAACCCCAGCCTGGGACGCAAACAGAGAATGGAAATAATTAGAACTGTGAGTGAGTTTCCAAGACTATGTCTGCCAAAATATGGCAATAAACTGTGTATTTTGCCTAAGCACCCACACACACACACACACACACACACACACACACACACACACACACACACATACACACACACACACAACACCACACACACACACACACACACACACACACACACACACACACACACACACACACACACACACACACACACACACACACACACACACACACACACACACACACACACACACACACACACACACACACACACCAACCCATACACACCATCAGACAGCCAACGGTTACTCAGTCACAGTAGTCATCTATGACCAAGGACAAGCATTTTTCCACTGTGTCTTTAATGCAGTGGGGAGTCCCGTTCCGCTTCCCTTGTAGACCATGCTAAGAGCAGGAAAGTATTCAAGCAGATGAGAAGCACATGTGTGCGAAGTCCAAACCCATCATGTTGTGTGTTTACTCATGTTAAGTGTTTACTCAAAGTCTGCGTACAATTAAAATTGTATGCAGGGATATTCTCACTTTTGTTGCATCACTAGTTATTTCCTTCTTCACGTTGCGCAAGATCAACTTTTCTGTATGAAAAATGAGAATTCCCATGGAGGACTCCAGTTGCTTTGGCAGCCAGATCCCCTCCAAACCCCCTCCTCCCCCAGCCCCCGCCCCTCTGGAGTCTCCGCGGAAATGTAAGCCACCAAATTTCCTACACAGGGAGAACAACCTTCTCTGGACTACCTTCGTATTCTTCTCCTTCTACTGGTGTACCTTCCACTGTACTGAACCACTCCAGGAGAAGTCCCTCTGCCCCTGCCAAGAGCTGGGATGCTTTTTTGCGGTCTCCCTCCCCTCTCTCTGTCTCTGCCTCTCTCTCTCTCTCTCTCTCTCTCTCTCTCTCTCTCTCTCTCTCTCTCTCTCTCTCTCTCTCTCTCTCTCTCTCTCTCCTCTCTCTCTCTCTCTCTCTCTCTCTCTCTCTCTCTCTCTCTCTCTCTCTCTTCCTCTCTGTCTTCTCCACTATCCCTCTCTTTCCCCTCCTCATACCTCCTTTCTCTTTCTTTCTCTATCCTTTCTATCTCTTTCTCAGTCTCTTCCAACATTTCTTCATGGCTGCGCTTTGGAACATCTGTTCAAGTCTTCTGTTCCTCTCTTTCACCAAGAAGACATTAGAGGGCAAGAGAATGAAGACAAAAACAGGGAATACACTTAATATTATATGTATATTTATATTTATATATATTTATGCTTAAGGTACCATTTGGATTCTGTTTGTAGTTGGCTTGGGTGACGAAAAAAAAATCCACCGTAGTTTAAGCTACCAGCTGCAAACCTTGCAGACAAAACTATATTTCATTTGATTTTGAATGCAATGATCAGCAGAAAGAAGTCCATTAACATGATATTGTTTGGCTAACATCAATCCAAAATTTTGCAAGAAACAAATGTAGACAAACTTGTATAATTGCTTTGACTGCTAACCCAACGCTGTAACAGTGGTAATACCAACTAATAAATAAATCATTGTCTTGCTGCACCTTTTCATCCTTGCATCTAAAGAAACAGCCCTATTTCCTTATCACTATTGTTGGACTGTGCAACATACCTGTCAACCACGGCACAGGGAAGAGCTTAGCTTGCCCAAGATATGAACATTGAACACTGTGTCTTCCCAACTGAGTTATAGATCACTTCGTGGCAAATACTGACTCCAGGGAAAAGCCCTATACTGCAGAATGTGATATGGGGGTAACAAGTGTATGGCTCGCTATGAGTGCATACAAACAATCTAAAATGTACTATATAATAACTGTTTAGAAGTTTTTACCAAAGCAACTTAAAGTAAAACAATTATAATTTTGGAGTAGAAAGGGGTGGAGCGTCTAGCTAACGTATGCTAATTTAGGCCTTCTGTGGACATTGAGCATCGAACCCATTTCCTTTCAACACTGAGTCGATCGCCCTAGTCATTACACAATCCTGCTCCTACTCATAGCTGTTGGAATTGACTAGCTCATTGTAAACACATGTCTTTATCGTATTCTTGTAACAGCTTTTGTTTTTGACAATAATTCCAATGGATGACATAAAACATTAGGGTCAGTGTCAACTTATATCATAACAGGCTCTCTAATTTAAATCGTGTCAAGAACGTGACCAGATATGGATCACACAGTTACTTGGCAGTGACCAACGTTGTCATCACTCACTAATGTCATTAGTAACTCAAATTCCACAAGCGTTCACTTTGCTAACGACCTGTGTCCGACCAAAGAAAGACCTTGCCCAAGGGGTAAATGGGCAACAATACCGAAGTCTTTGATGGCTAAAATGCAAGCCGACGGGGATGTCTGTCCAGCCATCATGAGAAGGCCCGCCTGCTGTACCTGCTGCAACCAACACACTCAGGTCTGAGACAGTTTGACCTTTACACTTTGACCCCCCACCCTGAGTCCGCACACAACAGAGAGATGACTGATTAAGGAATCGTCTGTAATAGCTCTTCTCTAGGATTAGGGAACAAGTCCTGACACGCTCTCCTGGGGTTGTGTGTGTGTGTGTGTGTGTGTGTGTGTGTGTGTGTGTGTGTGTGTGTGTGTGTGTGTGTGTGTGTGTGTGTGTGTGTGTGTGTGTGTGTGTGTGTGGTGTGTGTGTGTGTGTGGGTGGGTATGGGGGACAGGGGGGGGGGGGGGGACAGGTGAGTTGTCAGGGGAAAGCAGAGGGGAAACAATGTGGAAATTTGGAGATAATCACTCTTACTTTCTGACTTGCCTGGGTCCAATCCCGCTAACAGGGGGGTGTTTGTGTCTATGTATGTGTGTGTGTGTGTGTGTGTGTGTGTGTGTGTGTGTGTGTGTGTGTGTGTGTGTGTGTGTGTGTGTGTGTGTGTGTGTGTGTGTGTGTGTGTGTGTGTGTGTGTGTGTGTGTGTGTGTGTGTGTGTGTGTGTGTCTGTGTGTGTGTACAGTATGTGTGGTTTTGTGCATATGTGTGGGAAGGGGGTGTTTATGGTGTACTAAATGTACAACGGAAAAAAACATAGTTTTATTTCTTTACTGCAAAATATTCCTATTTATTTCTCATTCTGTGTAAATAACGTGTCTCCATGCCTGTATGTCATTTTATTTATATTGTGTAGTTTATCTTGTCAACCCAAACCTAGTTGGTCATAAAACTTCATTTGGAGTATGATGAAGATACCGGCCCAGCAGATGTTAATGTGTTTTCCAGCGAGGAACAAAACCATAATTTATCTGCAAAGTACTCTGTTTAGCTAGCACCGGTGCGCTCCGCAACAAGGGGTAAAATTTGTGTGTGTTTCTTGGAAAATGCAAATGTTTTCTCTTGTTTCATGTGGAAAACAAAGTGGTACATCGCCTCAATACCTTGTAGTGAGAGGAGCTTACTCCTAGATCTACACTAGCTACCAGTTGGTCAATGCATGGTTAAACATATTTTTCAGATTGAATGCCAAATCTTGGCTATGGGCTTCACGTTTGAATTGAAATTTTATAGCGTGAAGTAGTATGAGACTACTTTTGAAAGGTAATTTCATGGCAAGACAGAAATGTTTGGGGAAAGATTTAGCCAGGCCAATACTATTACTAACCACAGAGAAAGAGAAAGATCGATTTTTCTTTCTCTTTTTGTGTGAAACATAAACCTCCAGCATCCCCCTTCCCTTCCCCCTGCATGGGCAGCACATGAATGGGTAGTAAAAAACCCAAGACAACAAACAAAACCTTTTCCATGTCCATGGTGCTGCAACACATGTCAGATGGCTCTACGCGGCGGCTGTGTTGATGTGATTTGCACCTTGTGGAAAAACTGAGAGGTTCTTGAATCCAGTGTGCGTGACTCACTGGCTAGCTATCTCCGAGGGGGACTGGGTGGGGGGGGGGATGGAGTTTTTGGTGGAGGTTTGTCTTCCACGCTGGATTGAAGCATTTGTTTACTTTCCAGACAGAGGAGTCGGGAGGCACAGGGAGTTGGGGAAAGCGCTATGGAGTATATCGCTTAACACACTTTACGTCTACATCTGTACAGGCACCAGGGGCTAGTGCACAAACAGTGGCTGGACGTTGGTGTGGCGCATGCTTTCATAGGTACTAGGGAGGTTTGTGTTCATTATACCGAAAAATATTGTATAGTTATGTTTTTTAGACACTTTTACTTGTGCAGGTAATTTTTGACCAATGTTGTGAAACACAAAAAACTCCATCCAAAGCAAGAAAATAACTGAATAGAAGGAACAGTGAATGATGGTATGAATTGCTTTCAGAGATAACATAATGAGACATTCAACTATATGCATGAAATAGCAAAGGTAATGAAAATGGGGCATTTGTATAACCTAGGGTGTGCTTTATAATGTTTTAAGTTTGTTCAAATGTATCGATTGTAAAATCACTGTCTATAGAATTACTGCGACTTTTCGGGTTAATGAAGCAGAATTAAATCGTTTATTCCTCATTTATTTAGCATTATTCATACATGAATACTCATAGTAGGCTACTCATAGTAGGCTATTCATTATCTTAATAAATGATTATTAAGATAATTTAAATATGGTCTACAAAGCACGTGATCGATTGTTGTCACAATCTTATTAATAATTAAACAATTAATAAATTGCTTACTAATGAGTATCATGTAGTGAGAAATGCTATTTAAGTCTGAATTCAGTGATGAATACACTTTCTAGCCCTACTGCATTAATGCTTCAAAGTCCCAGTTCTGTGTACCCTTTCCCCTGAATGTTTCCTCTGTTGTTTTAGGCCTGTGGTAATGGACTGAGAAACGGTTCCATGTTTTTTGCATGACTCTTGCAACTCTTTTCACTAACTGCCAAGTCGACTGTGCATTGAAAGAATATTAATTGTCATTCAGTTTGGGAGGTTGGCCATTCAGACAATATGGGAGGATATATTATTGGCTGCTATTAATAACCCTAATAGAATAATGAATGTATGGAGTGCCAGGAGCACCATTTTAAAAAGTCTTTGTGTGTCTTCTCAAAGTGGTTGTATTCTTTGACAAGCGCCTCACAAAGGACAGGACTGGACTTGTGTGTTTGTGAGCAGTGGGAATGTTTTATATGGGTCTCAAACCGTTTGGGACTCCTCCTAAGGGCTCCAAATGGGCTTGTCAATCAGGTTAATAACACAAGGTCTTCTCTTTGTGTGGCTCACGCATCCCACACATGATGGAAGATGGAACAAATGATTGCAATGGTGTTCTTTGAGCAGGTCTGACATGAGTCTTCCCCCAGGGGATAGTCCAGGCCACTAACCAATCAGAGAGGACTTTGATGGTGGATGGTGGACGATGGATTGGCATTAGGTTAGTGAAGAATGTAAAAGGCTGCTTCCCCCTCAAACACCTCAACACTTTTTGATCAGCTGGACCAGGGGAATTATTTGTGAAAGTGTCTATACTTGCTGTCTCATGCTTCCACATGACACAGCAAGCCACGCCACCCCCTGGGGAGGCGTGATATAATTGGGGTAATATTGGAGGTATAGAAAACTGTAGCTACTGCTTTAAGCACCTCTACCACAGAACCTCACACATCGGCGTACTTACAAACTTTGAAAGGTTGGTTACCATTAGGCCAACATACTTATAATGGAAAATGGGTTTGCAATGCAGCCCACCTCAATGGTTAGACACTATTCTGCTGCAATTCATTAAAGTTGGCAGGCTTGGTTTCTCAACCCGCTATTCTGCAATACAAAGTCTGACTTGATTGTTTCTGATTGAGATTTTCAACCCATTCATGTCACTCTTCAATAAACATTAGTCAAAAATATGAAGAACATCCTTCTTTACAGTATTTTAGTGTCACTGAAATCTTTGTTCATTTGAATTTCGAAATCCATCCAAGGCCTGTATACCACAAGCTATGCAGCACATGTGCAGATGGATGCACAAAAACCCAGGCTCCAGGGGCACTGTAGGAATGGAGCCATCACTAACATCATGACGATGCGTTCAAATTAACCTCATAGTCTCTCACTTTAACTTGCCGTCGCCCAGGACGTCCTGTGAACGACTGTGAGTTTACACTCGTCTTGCTTGTGGATGTATATAATAAGAAGAGTTTGCTTATAAATAACATCAGACAAAAATGCTAGTGCGCATTGCTTATCTGATCTGCTCTGCTGCGTGCTGAATAACACAAAGTTTAGGCCTTTGTCTTCAAGTACCCATTCGCCTTTTGGACCGACTGCCAGACGGATTGAGGGCATCATATAATCTCAGTCAATATTTTTTCAAGCATATTTTATGCCTGCACTATGTAACGTTACCTCTGTAGCTATTTACACTATGAAAAATCTAAATTCTTTCTCAAGGAGAAAATACATACCAATCCATCATAGTCAATACATTCAGAGACTATTATTAAACTCTAAAAATCGTTCTATAGTGTTCCATTTTTTGCCCATTCACTGTGGAAAAATCTGGCTTTGTAGGTTGCTAGGTTGTGTGTAATTTGCATGTAAAAAAAAGTATTTTAGGTCATGCCAAAAACATTTGGGTGTTACCTGTTAGAAATGTCAGACAACATGAATAGCTAAATCTCAAACCGCTAGAGATTACTAAAGGCTTTAAAACTTTTTTTGTGCCATCTGTTTTATTATGTCTGCCTCTCAAATGTATTGCTGTGATTTATTAGTATTTTTAAAACAATAACCAGAAATTTTATTCATTTGTTATGGTTGCAGTTTTGTACGAAAAACCCCATATAAATAAAGTTAGATTGCTCAATACAAAACAAAGAGTGATGAATTTAGAGGGTTCAAAACAGTCACACAAGGCTCTGGATTTGCAGCTAAAAAGGAGACAGCTGAAGCCCACTTCCCTACAAGACATTTACGCTAGACAGCACCACGGGAAATCCCTATAACAAGTATGCTGATGATGTCATACTTTTATTAGTGGCTGACTTCCCCCTTTTCCAAACCCCAGGGGGTTAACTTTTAAGTAGGCTTTTTATCAAATGTTTCTACAGATGAGTAAGACACCCACGTATGTCTGGGATTTAGGGAGTCTCCTTTTATCCCTGGTGGAAAATACTGGTTAGGATGATCATTTTGAAGTTTGATTATGAGTGAAGTTGGATTTTTATTTGAAAAAGGTTTTTTTTCTCCATTAGAAGAGCTTGGTTTATGTTAATACATTTGCCAAAAGAAAGCAAAATAATAATAATTTGACAAAACAAGAAGAAGAAAATAAGGCCTTTGCTTTGCCTTATACCTGTTCTGCAACCAGTTCAGTTATTTTTATGGTAACATGATCATGCTGCACTTTTTAAGCTGCCAAAATAGTATACTTTAATTGCTCTCCACCTTACCATTACGTTATATGGATGAAAGCATCTGCTAAAAGACCAAATGTCAGCGTCATGTCACGTTACGATGGGACAACTTTTAAACTTGAATTCCAAAGCTCTTTAAAGTCACAGGTTCGCACCGTGCCCCGAGCAACACATCACAGAATCTGGTCCCTGGATCTATCAGCTGTCCTCAACTCCACCTCCCCTGATTCCTACAGCACAGCATTCTATCATTGTTCACAATGCCTCTGGAATAGGTATTCAGTGCAACATGCCGCTACAAGGAGCCACTGATGTATTCAAACATCTTTAGCCCAGAGAAGGCGGTCGACTGAGGGTGATGCAGCATTTGCGCAATAGGTGGGGTATTCTTTTTTTATTTTTTTGGGGAAAATAACTTATAGATGAATCATGACAGGGTCTTCAGAGAGAGATATGTATACAGCTGCTTGAGATTGTGGTTGATACAGGTATAGAGACTTTAGTGGCTCTGTCTTCCCCTCCTCCTGTCTAAAGTGATCTGTGTGTGTGTTTCTAGTCCACGTGTCTTTGTGTTCTCTGCAGTGCCTTTAATATTGATTGTGTATGTGTGTGATTGTGTGTGCGTGCGTGTGTGTGTGTGTGTGTGTGTGTGTGTGTGTGTGTGTGTGTGTGTGTGTGTGTGTGTGTGTGTGTGTTGTGTGTTTGCGTGTGTGTGGTGAGTGTGTGTGTGTGTGTGTGTGTGTGTGTGTGTTGTGTGTGTGTGTGTGTGTGTGTGTGTGTGTTTGTGTGTGCGTACTTATGTGTGTGTTTGCAGAGCCCGACTAACTATAGATCACAAATTGTGCCTACCTTATCTTGTACATACTTGTAGAACTTCCAGTAAGAGAGCCAGAGAGGGGATCCGTTCAACCTGCAGCTACACGTGTGTGGTGAGAAATGAATGTAAATTCAAGTTAACAGCATTTATTTAAGATAGGGCAATTGAGTTAATACATGCCATAGATACATGTAGGATATATCTAGTGTTACATTTGTGGTTGATTTTTAGCAAGCTAGAAGGTACATACTGATTGTATTCTTTTATGGTTTTCAGTTCCTAATTCTCCCATTTGACTTTGAGATAAAAGCATGACAAACTGAAATGCAATGAGCTATATTTGTGAATAAGACCTAATTACTTCATGGAGTAGTGGCAAAAAGTTAGCATTTTTTTAATGAATTGTAAAAAAGGCATCTCACCACAAATCTCTTTATCTTTCTTGCACCAAACGAACAGTTTGTGTGCTGAAATACAATCAGCCCTTTAATAGAACTATTAAGTAAAATAGTTTAAAACACGGACGGATTGTTTTCAATGAAGCCAATCAGAACTGTTTTGTGTTGTACCGTTATCTTGCTTGCCAGCCAAACCAAATGTCAACAATGAGTTCGGTGTTGAAGCTCAGCCGGTGCATTGTTCCCTTTGATTACTGTTGTTGTGTCAGGTGCGGTGCAGCGAGGACTCGATGGTCCTGGCGCCGATGTAGCATAACAGCCAGGGCTAACGACAAGCGAGGCACATTAGCTCTGATGCCGAATACAAACAGGGTGTAAATGTGAAGAGGATTTAAAAAAAAGTGTTTATATTTCCTATTTGCATTTTAGTTTATATGTAGCGGACACATTTATTTTCCTTTTCTTTCTAGGCTCAGTCCCACCGTTAAATATGGAGGTAGGTTGGTGGAGGTGCTGATGGAGTTGTGGGTGAAGTTGGGAGAGATATTGAGGAGATGATGGTGGTGGAGGCGGTAATGGTGTGCCCTGGTGGTGGGTGGTTTGCGCTGCTGGGGATGGGGGTCGCTGTGCTGGCCCCTGGATGTGGTGGCAGGTCTGGGCTAAGAGCATGCTAGGGAGTTGACGCCGAGTCTGGGGGAGACCGGGGTGGTGTTGGTGGTGTTGGTGGAGGAGGAGGAGGAGGAGGAGATGGTGGGGAGGGAAGTGGCCTGCTGTCCGTCTGTAACAATATCTCTGGTCTGATGTAGTCCATGTGTTTCTTTTTCTTTACTCGCGTTCAAACGAAGAAAACTGAACGAAAACAGAACAGAAGAGATAGAAAGGATAGAAGAGTTAAATGATGCTAATGATGATATTGCTGAAAATTAAGATATCATCATCATCACAGGATCCTACATATTTTTCATCTGCTGCATTAAGACATAGAAATGACCGGATAAGCTATCATCGGTTTGACAAACTCCACAAACATAGTCGCATAGCACACTGCCGACGGTTTGAACTTAATGTTCTTTTTGTCTCCTGCGTGCACCCTAGACAAGAGCAGTAGAGGGTACAGATGTAGAGGAGTCTCTCAGGCAGACAGAGAATAGGAAGATCTAGAGAGAGAGATATAGGGTGAGAGAGAGAGCGAGACAGACAGACAGACAGACAGACAGACAGACAGACAGACAGACAGACAGACAGACAGACAGACAGACAGACAGACAGACAGAGCGAGTGAGAGAGAGAGAGAGAGACAGAGAGAGAGAGAGAGACAGACAGACAGAGTGGGAGAGAGAGAGAGACAGACAGACAGACAGACAGACAGACAGACAGACAGACAGACAGACAGACAGACAGACAGACAGACAGACAGACAGACAGACAGACAGAGAGAGTTTAGGAAACTAATCCCAAATCTGGGTGAATGGCCGCCAATGACAACATCAGGCTGGAAACGATGATTTAATCCCCCCCCTCTCCCCCCCTCCCTGTTTCCTGAAGTTCCAGGGGCCCATCGTGGTCTGCACCAATGTGGTGGAGGGACGAATTATTGTATTGCCATGGGGGGTGGCTGCACACTGCTGACTCACGGTCTACGCAGTGGGGGGGTGATGGAAAAGAATGAGGGGATGAATCCACACCAGGGGATGGTGTTTGTGTGTGTTTCCAACATGAGTTGGTGTAAATGGTTTGCAGGACAAAAGGGGAGAAGAAACTTCACGACTCAAAAATGGTGTGTGTAAGTCAGTAAGTACATAAGTAAGTAAATAGGTAAGTAAGGCACTTTTTAGTTCCAAAGTGCTTCAAATGCACACACAAAAATGTAACAAATTATATATAAAATGTAAAAACATGTTACAATAAAAAAAGCACAGTCTGAAACAGAACCAATTAAAACCAATACAAAAACTCCCCCACTCAGGTACGTGTGTTTGTGTGTGCGTGTGTACACATTTTTTAAGGTGGTAACCAGGCTACAACTCATTCATGGAGATACTATAGTAATATAACATATTATGTAAAATTGAATAAAGGTAATTTTATCCTATTATTTTGGCTTATACTCCTCCAACCCCAATAGCCAGCCTTGGGGTTATATACTGTGCTGTATATATATATATATATATATATATATATATAAGTAATTGACAGAACAGGATGAATAATGTGTCATCTTATCGTAGGAACAAGGAAGAGTAGGTAAGTCAGAGCGTTTCTTGGTGTGCATCCAGCCTAGATCCGTTACGAGCTTCCCTCTTCCTTCTCTCCTCAGACAGCTCCTCTCTCCTGAGGAACAGAGGAGCAGCGGTGTTTACACAAGGGTTCCCTGGCTCCTGGTGCTGTTTCGCCTCTCTGCAGACAGGCTGGCTGTTTATGCAGGAGTTAGGGCCTTATATTGCCATCCTAATAAAAGCTGTCGAATGCAGTGGGTCACCTTCATCTATGGATCACATGTGGGCAAAGGTTAGTGGTAACATTGTTTGAAAAAAGGTAACGTATGGCGGTTTTGCTAGCAACCCTGGCACTATGAGCCAGACTTGTTAAAAGGTAGACTTGGTTTGAGAAACGAAATGAGTGGAACAAATGTTTCCCTGTTGCCGGGATGCTCCCAACACGTGATGATGAGAGGATGGAATTGGCTGGAGGAATAGTGCTGTCATGGAAACGTAACATCATCCCAAAATTCCCATTCTTGATAAATAACATATTTTCTTATAGACCATTTCTATACATATCATATTGCATGATACACAAATGTGACAGTGGTATACTGTGAAGATGACTGTATGTTAAATAAGGTAAAATGGATGAAACTCACTTTGTCTTTGTGCATGCTGTTCTGAATGATTGCGTTGATATCCCCGTCAGCCAATAACATGATCCAAAAGTCAGGATGAGCCTAATATCTATGAATAGGCTTTTGATTTCTGCTGCAGATGTAACCATTCACCTGGAAGCCTTCTCTGGCTAGTGAGTCGGACATGGCTGGAGAGAAATGTGATAGACAGAGCTGTCATTTGTTCTTTCTTCAGAGTTTGGACATCTTGTTTGGTCCTCTCGTTCAGAGAATGAACCTTTGGAGGCCACTGTGTAGGAGTAACAACGCAGATGTTATTTGCTAGGTCGTAAGTCAAGTTACAGTGATTCTACTGTCTTGCACCCTGCAGTAGGTAACACTTTACAATAAGGGTACATTAGTTTAGCATTAATTAACAGTAGGGATGGGATGGGAAGGGGAGCAGCAGTGTCAGCCTCAATGACCATCCAGATGGATAATAGAGTTTATAATATACAGTATACTGTACGGAAAAGGGGGTTACACATTAGAGAGAGACACACAGCAGAAGGAGAAAGAGAACAGGAGGGTGGAGTTGGAATGATTGAGAGATTGGGAGCAAGAGAGAGGGGAAAAAGGGGTGAGAGAGAAATAGAGAAAGAGAGAGAGAGGAACAGAGTACACGAGAGAGGAGGGAGAGAGAATGAATTGCAGAAAGTTTGAGAGAGAGAAAAGAGACAGCAACAGCCTATTTTATATAGGTGTATTCCTCTTATAACTCAAGCTCAAACCGATATGATAAAGCTCAATTCATCTTCCACGATTCCTTTCTATAGTCCTACCCGCTGAACTGCGTTCCTAAAGGACATGTTTTTCATCAGTTTTGCAGAAATCAGTTCCTGCCAACTTCCCTTCAAAATGTCTGCCTTGGCTCCTCTGTATTCCATTTCCCTGCTCAGGCATGTGCTAGCAATACTCAGGGAACACAACACATCTTACAACCTGGGCTGCGCTACATTTATGTAACTCTGCTGCACAAAATTAAACACGCTTACTTCATCAACGAAATAAAGTAATACGTGAAAATACTGCATTAGGAAAGGCAATAGGAGCAGCAGTGGTAAAGTAATATTGGCAGTAGCAGTAGCAGTAGTGGTTTAGTAGTGGCAGCACAGGAGTAGTAGCAGTAGCCCTCCCTGTAGTAACAGCAGAAGTATAGAACACTATCCTACGACTAATACTACATCTCCTGCACTACTATATTAGTAGTGTTCCCCTGGAGCATTGGGGAAGGAAAATGTTGTGGTTAAAAGCCCTCCCTGCAGATAGGAAACACATAATCGTTTAGCGATGAAACGTTGCCCCTGGGTCCACAATCTCTAGCGACTGTGAAGTTCCCCCCACCCACCCGCACACGCACACGCACACACACACACACACACACACACACACACACACACACACACACACACACACACACACACACACACACAGGATGATGGCAATGAGTTTTTAGGCTACCCTTATATGTAACCATAAAGTCTTGAATGCTGTCATAGCCTACGGCCCGGTTATTCTTTCTAGGAAGTATTCAGCAGTAGCATTTCTATTTGTCATTAATCAGTTTAAGTTCTCCAAGAACATTAAACCACAGATCTGATTCTTTGATCAAAACCAAACAATGTTCATCTTTAGTTGATACCAACAGGAATAGTGCTGTACTGGGACACAAACCACACCCATTATCTTTTGGGAGGCTGATAATAATGGATTTGCATTCCCCTTGATAAATTAGGTCAAGTTGTGGCTTTGGGCTAAGAATCATCTCATAAATCAAACTGAATTTATTAAGGAGAGAAGGGAAATTAAAAAAGGAGGACTTACATACACTGATCTTCAATATTAAGTAGAGGAGCCGAAGCTGTGATGAGAGGGATGAAAGGTTAATGAACAGATACATATCTGTTCATTACCTAGTATCTAATAACTAGTTACAAATGAGACTGCTATGTGGGTTATTATTGTCGGTACAATTGTGCGTTTTATGGTCTGCCGCTCTCTGACACACACCTCACCAGAAAAAAACAGACTATGTTTCAGATTATACTCTCTAAACATGGTCATGGTTCGGCAAAAAAAAAAAAACGTTCAGAGAAATGTATTTGTCCTTTCACCAATTCATATGAAATAAAGACTGTAGTAACACAATGGTAGTACGCCAAATTTGTGTTTTACCTTATGGATGTCCTTGGCTGAACCTACAGTACATAGTTTCTCCATATAATTAAAGATTAAGGACTTTTCTTTACCACAATTGCGCTGCATTGCAAGTCATGGGTACAAAAACCTGACGCAAACGCTCATTAGCTTCATCTTTTGCGTTACTGCGCCCTCTAGTGGAATTAACGTGTAAAGCGCTGTGGATGGTTGTGGAGTAAATGTAAAGCTTTATATCGATAAAGAGAGTGTGTCAATGCATCACAGAACACAAGGTTCAAATGCATTCATGTATGTTAACATGTATATTTGCACATACGCATGCATGAAAGCATGCACATATGTATGCACACACACATTCATGCATATATATATATACACACAAAAATGTATGCATACATGTATGTAGGCACGCATGCATGCATGAATGTATATACTCACACACACATGCAGTTAAATGCATGCATGCTATCATCATTTTTAATTTGTCTAAACGTTCTCTCAACATTCCATTGACCAGGATGACCTTGCGTTAGACGGTTCAATTGACTAATGAAAGGGGTCACTTTTACAAACGCACCCATGTCATGTGAATACATCTCCGGTGGAAGGAGACACCCATCCGGTGTAAACACTTTGACGCCTTTAATACGCCTTTAAGTCACCCAGAGGTCCAGAGCAGAGTAGAGGCCTGTCCCATTTACCCCCCCTACCTCCTCCAACTGCGCCTGTTTGCCCTCCTTGATGTAGTGCGCCCTGAGAACAGAGTGACTTGCATTATTAAAAAGTTAAGAAATGCTCCAGAGTTCACATCTTTAGTTGTCAAATGTGAAATTACCGGAGCCAGAACGGTTAACTGAATGAACTAATGCTCTAGTAATCATTTACTCATGGTGTATGAGTAAACTAAGGTATTTATTAATACATTATTTAATAAGGATAAGGTTATCCTAACCCTTTTCAATAAAGTACAAATTAGGGTTTATCCTAATCCTAAATGATGAACAAAATGAAATCATAACTTGAACACCATTACCTTAGTTAACATGAACACTATTTGTAAACATAACCACCATTAGTAAATGATCACTCGAAAATTAGTAAATTATCTCTTACTTAATTGTTACTTAATGATAATAGCTGCAGTAACTAATGATTGTTTATTATTGTACCCTTATTGGGAAGTGTTAGCCAATCAGCCGACTGGGTTATGTTCTGGGTGACCTTATTCCCAGATGTTCTCATCCCACAACTGAAAGCCTTGAACACAGCCCTTGGAATCGGCCTTTGATGGCGAGAGCGGGGATGGAACTTCTGAGCTTCGGAGGGAGCGGTATCCATTTAAGTTAAATTAGTTTAGTGGCGATAGGCAGGAAGAAGGGAGTGACTTACGATTATGGGATTTCTGACATCTGTTTTAAGGTAATTTGAGAGATATTGCCTTGTCAAGTTCTATGCAAATGATACAGTATATTCTCTTTGTCTTTGTTCTTCTTCTTATGTTCTCATTCTTCTGGCTCCGGGGACTGTTCACTGATGTAGGCTCACACAGCTCATAGGAAGTAAAAGAACGGATTATCTGTACAAACCGTCAAACGTTAAGATTCATGACCTGTTATAATGTGAAGAACACCTTGTCGTGTTTGGTTGAAACATACTGGATCCACTTCCGTATATCTTGATTCTGTGACTCAAAATGTGTCGATAACCTAAAGTACAGAGCACAGTGTGGGCTGGAGTCTTTTTTTCTATAGAAAGTGCCAATTGTGTGTCTAGCGATCCTACAGAAGGGAGGGATAGGAGGAACAGTAGGAGGCAGGCCACAGCGGAGGACGTGAAGAGGCGGGATGGGGGGGGGGGGGGCGGCGGAGGGACAGAACTTGGTGACAGGTTTCTTATGAAGGGCTGTGAAGAGAGACTTGTGACACGCTGGTGACAGCAGCAGCAGTCAGACACTAGTGGAAACTTCCAGAGAGGGAGAGTTGAGAGAGTGAAGTGGAGGGGGGTTGGGGGGGGTGTAAGCGAAGTGTAAGAGAGAGAGCGAAGTGCGGAGGAGAGAGGGTGGTGAAGGGAGGGTGGTGAAGGGAGGGCGGAGGGGGAGGTGTGGAGAGAGAGAGAGGTGTTTAGGAGAGAGGGAGGTGTGGGCGAGAGAGAGAGAGAGAGAGAGAGAGAGAGAGAGAGAGGAGAGAGAGAGAGAGACAGGAGAGAGAGAGAGAGAGAGAGAGAGAGAGAGAGAGAGAGAGAGAGAGAGAGAGAGAGAAATGACTGTATGAGATAAGAGGGAGGTGTGGTGGAGAGAGGGCAGTGTGTGAGGGAGAGTAGGAGGACAGGGGGTGATTGGGGGAGGTGTAGGAGAGCCTGTGAGGTAGAGGAGCAGTTGCTCTGTAAATCAAAGAGGCGGAGAAGCCATCCTAGTACTAGAGGGGAGCACTTTATGAGAGGAGGTTTGAGTGGGAGGGTATGCTGGTCCGGCTACCCCGTTGCCGTCAAGGGGAGTTTTAACCAGAGTTCGGACTCCGCCCCCCGACTGCTCACAGAGGAGTTTGACAGGGAACTCACATGGTATAAAACCATGTGACAACAGAGGAGGACGAAACAAAGCAAACGTAGATGTGCTGCAGAAATTGCTTGTGAGAGGAACCATTATAGCATGAGAGAGAGAGAGAGAGAGAGAGAGAGAGAGAGAGAGAGAGAGAGAGAGAGAGAGAGAGAGAGAGAGAGAGAGAGAGAGAGAGAGAGAGAGAGAGAGAGAGACTTCAAAATAGTAGGCCTATCATAAAATGTTTATATTATGTTTAGCCTTTGGTGAATATTAAGACACATATGTTATATTAAATGACAATATAGGATCTTTGAAATAGATTTGTTCTTACAAAATTAATTGTATTAATAATAAAACTCATTGTAAATAATACATAATTGTATGCCAATCACAAATAATTATTTGGAAATTATATTTGTTAGATATAAATAAGTAAAAATATTTAATTAAATAATATTCGGCATATATACTTACCCACACACCATTTGATTACGAAGCGCTCGAACATGAATACACCAAATTATGTTTGCAAATATACTGTGTCATGGCTACATATAATGTATAATATTTGTCAAATCTATACCCACATACTTGCAGGGCCACATGATTGACAGAGAAAATGTACACACAGAACTCTGTGCACCATCATCATCATGATCCTAAAGACTGGCTGCTGACTGCTCGAGCGTCTGTTCCTAGCAGGCAGGTTGTCCTTCAGAGTCACGTGGTCCAGCCCAGCAGCATCCTCCGTGCAGACCGAGTACAGCTCGGCTCCTGGCGTGTCTTCACTGGGAAATATGCACATGGACGTACCGAGCCACTGCGTTATTTAACCACAACATTCCGAGTCGACTCGTTGTCGCTGCACTGCTCTTCCAAATCGCAGGTAAATCGGTCATACAAATCCCAATAAGATGGGGAAAACAAGATCAATAGTGGGCTGATTGCTGCAAGCTGTAACAACTGTATCGAATGAAGTGCGTATTGGGCAAGCATGCATGGTGTCGCGATTTCCTCCCAGTGCTGGAGAGTGCATTTACTACGAAAAACAAAGGCATATCCAGCAGGTGAAAGCATCCAACGCATTTGGAAAACCGTTGCACAGGTTTGTGTAACTCCGAGGCAACTGCAATAGCTGCTGCCTGACTTCAGGCGCAGGATTGCGCTGTGCCGCGCATCCGTGTAGCGCAGGTAAAACGCACGCAGCGGTTCCCAATAAGATCCGATCGGCTCGTTATGATCGATTCTATGATAACAAACTTGTCGATATTTGATGTGTTTACGTCATTTGTTTCATGCGATTGTACCAAAAACACGACATGTTTGGTTTATAATGGAAAACCCTTGGCGCTTGTCTTTATTCAGTGCATTGTTGCATGTGATGTGTGCATTCACTAGACATGCTGGTGGTGGAAGGGTCACCGCACAGCAATGACACAGCAACCAGGGCTGAGTCAGTGGGGAATGACATCTTTCATTCGTAGATTTGTAGAACTACACAATGGGAAGAGGAAGTGGGCCTATTGTGTCTAGTCATGTCGTTGTCGTTGTTGTTGTTGTTGTTGTTGTTGTTGTTGTTGTTGTTGTTGTTGTTGTTGTGTTAGGACACATGTTCTATTGTAGGCGTTGCCGATATAGGCAATAGATATACACCCACCCACATATATTTAGGTCACTTTCGATCGAGAAACAACGTAGTGGATCCATGTATTAAGTTGGGGCCGTTTGTTCCTGGTCCTAAGGCATGCAGGATTTTATTTATTACTTAATCTTTCATCCCCTTTTAAAGGCGGCATGCTTTCAAAGTGACCTTCTACAAGTTAGTGGTGTTTTTTTCCCTCACTATTTATCTGTGTAGTGTATGACCATGTGCTCGCTCTATACAGGAATTAATACATCAGAAAACAGCTCTGTTCTGCGTAGGTGAAGTGTCTGTCCCTGCCCTGGAGTGGGGGGAGTGTCGGGTGCCTTTACATGACATCTTGCAGGGCGCTCACTACGGGAATGGGGCACTGTGCTTTTCACATCCAAAACACTAAGTAGTAGAATTAGTGTTGTGCTTCTCAAATGAAATTAAATTCCTGAGTGTATCATCATAGTGTAAATTGACACGCGCACACACACACACACACACACACACACACACACACACACACACACACACACACACACACACACACACACACACACACACACACACACACACACACACACACACACACACACACACACACACACACGTGTGTGTACCATGGTGCATGGTATCCTCTTACCCAGCTGACATTGGCTGGATGTGTGGGGCGCTTGCTGTTAGCCTTGGTGGTGCATGGAGGGATGGGTGTTACATGGGGAAGGGGCCGATGTCCCTCCCAGGGGAAGTGGGGGGCAGCTCACTAACTCAGGTGGCAACAAAATCAGCTCAACCGCCAAGGAAGCCAGGCCTATCATAACACACAGGAAGGTTAGTGTGGCTTTAGCTCGTTACCCCTGTTATCCTGATAGCCCTCACCCTAACCCACTAAGTGTTTGGTGTGTTTGTGACAATAGAGTTGAGCAGGACAGGCTAACTATGCTAACTATGCTAGCTGTTTTGGAAGATGATTCATAAGACAATTATTCATACAGTTTTACATGAGTGAATTATGAATGTATAACAATACTCGAACCTGGGCCTGAGCTCCATATTCTTTTGAGCTCTGCTTTCTGAGGGCCATTTTGAAGGGCATGCATGAAATGCCTCCTTCGAGTGTTTACAGTGTGGAATGAAAAGATGAAAGGACGATAATGTCAACAGAGATGCAAGAAGATTTATTGTAAGTGACCTTGACATTGAAGTGGACAACATTCTTACGTGACATGTTCCTGTTTGAGAACCGCTCGATAAGACAGCTGTCACACTTTAGTTCTCAGCTCTGGAATTAATGTGGTTTCACTCTGGAATAAGCGGATGCTACCTGGAATTTTCTATTTCAAGGCAGGGAAACATTTGACATAGCCCTAAGTGTCAATGAGATGGATTCATTTTATAAGTAATAGTTCAACCGGTGTTTTTCCTGTGGATTTGGCACGGACTGTTTATGTGATCGTATCGTAAAGTCTCTTTGATTGTGTTATCACTCTCTGAATTCCTTATTATACATTATATTACATTTTAGTACAATTTGCCACTTTGTAAAATACACTTTGTAAAATTCGTATAGATGCCTGAATAGGCTATATCGCTTTTTTCATTAGATGCATCCCAATTACGTTGTACCCAAGGTGCCTTTCTGTCTGCTAGCATGGGAGGAAGATGGCTCATCAACATGTAGCATCATCAACAATTAGGCCTACTTGAAAAATCACATTCGCAGGTGTTCACCATGATGAGTATTTGAGTAATGAGCAAGAGAGTTCACTTTTCCTCGAAGATGTTGTCATTGTAGTGCATACACATACAAATATTATCCTCGGCATGCAAGAACTGCACTTGTGAGATACACATCCTATAAAAAAAGGGTCTTATTGCAGCTACTAAATGTTAATAGCTGCAATAAGAGTTTTAACCTGTTGGCTATAGTTTGCCAGTAGAGTATCCTACATGGGGATTGTTGTGGATTGTCCTGTCTTCTTTATATTTCTTGTATGCTAACTATTATTGGCTTGTCTGCATGGATGAGCTGCACCTGTTACCCTGAAGCTGAAATCATTAGCGAGGTCTATTTTGGCGCTGTCAGCTCACAACACGATCCCAGGCTGCCTTTGTTGATGTACTGTATGTGCACAACGCTAACGTAACCCTTCCAAACAAGGATAATTGATGAAGGATAAACATTATCTATTAAATATGCCAACTCAACAATGAGTATGTGTAGAACTAGGCAGGACTTAATTCACCGTTTAAAAAAACTGCCTTAACATGTCCCTGAATGTCACAACGCTGTTCAACGATATGTTTTGGTTTTGATACCAACTGCTTTTTCAGGCAGTGTTAATTTATTTAAACCACTGATCTCAGAACAGCCTTGGCAACTGGATGAACCCAGCAAACTGATAAGACATAGTGACCTTGGATGACTTGTGATATGCTGATGTTCTGCGGCCTTGAGTTTATCAGTAAATCAAGTGATGATAGCCGGCCCATGCGGACCACCTACTGCTGCTCTTAAGCGGACGTGAAACCTCAGCGAAAGTCATTACTATGATAGCATCATGACAGAATATAGCGGTTAAACATGGTATAGTGTCAGGTTTGTGAACCTATATGTTAGCCTCTCGGTTCACCAATGGAAGGATGGTCATGACATTCAAAACAATGTCAAAGTTGATTTGGATGTTTCTCCACAAATGTGGTATTTAATTAAATTTGTTCAGTGTTTGTTGCGATTTATTAAGTGTTTATTGAGTGTGTTTTATCGGTTGGTAAAACACATTGACAGACTCTCTCTTGCAGAAATTGGTTTAACAAATATTAGGGATGGAGCTTTGATCAAAGTGCATTACACAATCATTACCATATAATATATTATAGTATCTGAAGGGTCTGTTTGATGAACATTATATGTACTTTTTAATAATACTAGTAATACTAGAGTTTTCGCATGTGGTTTACGCACACTCAACCTATAGTTGTAATTAAACCCATAGCAATAATGTGGAAACCCCAGTTGATAATGTAACAAATTTCTGAGCGCATAATATAACATTTTGCCTATAATGTTACAACGTATAATATTTGTTCACCACAAATGAGTCTTAAAAGCAGTGCCAACATTTAAATATTTTTAAACCATTCAGCGAACAAAGGCAACAGGCTTTTATTTATGGTAACGGGTAATTTTTCAATGGAAAGTGTAGTATACTATGCATGCAAATAAATTATGAAATAGCTTTTACTGTTATTCAAGGATGAAAAGTGCATTGACATTTTAAAATGCAAGGCAACTACTATTGGCTGGTTGATAATAATAATCATCATTGAGATTAAACATCTCTTCCAGTTGCCTGGCAAAAACAGGCAGCAGTAGCCTACAGTCACACATACACAGAAACCAGAAGAAAAATAAAACAACAGTCCGCAGGGGGTAAGGGGGATATCAATATCGCAAGACATTTCGGAAGGCTCAAAGAGGAATTAAGACATTTGAGCAACAAAGTGCAGTCTTGTGGTGGACTCTGTAGACATAATTCACCCTACTGTGTTATTTACATGTTTTCGTTGTGTCATAGGGACACTGTCTCTTTAAGATTATTTGATTTGTGTGTTGATATGCCGATCGGCGCGGTGCTTGAATTTAACAGTTTTTATATGACAAAATGAACGACCTGCCGTTGTTCGCCAAGGTGAGAAATTGTCTCTTGCCATCTTTTATTTGTCTAGACAGAACGTCTTACCTTGGAGAGTTTGTCGACGGCAGAGCCTTTATGTTTTAAACGTTTAAAAACATAACGTCTTACCTGGGCAAGTGTCGCTGCGGTTTTTGCATGTGTGTGTTCTAAGCTGTGCATGTGTCGATGGCGGAGCCGTTATGTTTAAAAACATAACGTCTTGGACGAGTGTCACTGCGGTGTGCGCGTGCAAATTTGTTCTTACCTGCGCGGTTGAGTGTGCGTGTGTGTGCGTTTCCGTGTTTGTGCGTGTGTGCGGTTTGTGTATGCAGTGTGTATGCGCGTGCTTGCAGTGTATGTATGCGTTCGCGCGTGCTGTGTGTGTGTGTGTGTGTGTGTGTGTGTGAGCTTCAGGCTGCTTGGCACATGCGCACATGACCAACTTGAGTAGCTGGTGCTGCAGGCCTGCTATTATAGTAGTAAGATGTGACCTTGTGGTCGAGTCCTCATACTATCATACCAAACAGATTTCAATATACCTGTACATTAACTTAAATGTAATGACATCAGGTGTTTTAGTGCGATGGGAAAACGTTTTGAAAAATATTTTTATGGTTGGAATCTATGCTGTCATAACCCTATTTTGACATTCTTCTTGCACATCATGGACATGGCCCTGTGAATCACAGACGTGAGGTCACCCTAAACCCCTTTGGCTCTACTCCCTGCAGGTGATGCCACCCCAAAGGCTTCCTGGATCTCCAGCCGTGAAAGAGAAGGGCTGATCCCTGTCTCCCACCACTCCAACGTCCTACTGCACCCCCATTGTCCTTCTCTTCCCCTACCCCTGCCTGGCTCCCCATATCCTTCCCAATATCTTCCCCCTCCCCCTGATTCCTTCTCAACTCCCCTCACTCGAGGTGTGACCCCCTATCCCTCCCTACGCCATTCCATCACAGAAACAAGTCTGTGTCCTCTTCCCCGTCCATCTGAGCATCCCAGAGGTGTTGGGTAGCAGACACGCCCTTCTTAAAAACCCCTCCCTCCAAACGCGTCCTCAAAAAGTACTGTTACCCAAGTCTCTTACCAACCCACCCCATCCCCTCAAAACTTGCTGTGACCTTCACCCTTACCCTAATCCAAGAACATCAAAACGTCCATAGATCCACTACCACTCATCCACCTCGAAATCTCCTGTTTCGAGAACATTCCACCAACCAACCCCCTCTAAAACCCCTGTCCCATCCCTTGTTACCCCCCAAATCCATCCATCTATCCATCCACCCACAACGCTTCAGCCACCTGCCCAGACCCCTCTCTCCCCCTCAGACCTGCTCCCCTCTCCTGCTGGCTGGGCCTGAGGATCCATGGCTACAGGAGGCCATGCACCTGAAATAGATGTTCTAGCCAACCTGCAGCCGGTAAGAGCCACCGCAGCATCAGACCCCCAGGGTGCATGTGGACAGAGGCCGTTGTTTGGGTCAAAGGTGTCGGTTTTTGTTTTGGTCGTTTTGGTGCTGCAAATGAGGCAGTGGCCAAACATTATCACTTTTCAAAACAGTTACCTGCAAGATTGCCATTCTGTTCAGGACTTCCTGGAGGTAAAGTGGAAATCTAGACTTTGGAAACAAATCGTATATTCAGATTGAACAAGCAACAACACAAAGGCCATTGTACACATTTTCTACTTCCTTTTCTAGTCTGTGACAGAATATAGTAAAGAAACAGCAGATTTAGCTGTGGTAGTCTTGCATATAACCCACCAGAGAAATCTGTAGCAGGGCTGCCTTTGAAATTAACAAGGCATGGTGGTTGTAGCAGAGCAAACACAAAGATTCACTGTTACTTTTACATAATGGGCCTTCTGCCATTGATTGCTGTTGCCCAATGAAGTTAGTCATGTACCGGTAAACTCTGTTGGGTGAGTATTCTTTTTAACATCAGAAACAAGGGTTAGAAGAGAAGAGAGAGGCAGAATAAACACATAGCTAGCCGGTTAAGCCGTGTCAGTATCGCAGATGGATGCTTATTTGAAGCATAAAGCAAACAAGGCTAACAGTAACGGCAGTGCTAAAAGTGGCAATGCCCGCCTTTTAATAAACACACCTGGAGCAGCCACAAGAGTACAAACACCAAAATTGGATAAAGGAGAAAATTGACCGATATTACAGATCAGTTAGAAGGGGCTGTTCGTATGCAAGCCCTCCTCAAACTGCAAGCCTCTTGAAGCAGCTGTGTGGAGCAGGGATGAGTCACACTTGGGTATGTGTGGAAAAACACTCAGTTGATCCGTGACTCGTCAACAGCCCCGCTTTGGGCCTGTTGCTAATATCCCGGGAAAATCGGTCCGCTTATGAGAAATCTGGTATATCGAGAGAAGGGCACTGCGTGGGGCGGGGGGTTCTGCACCGGGTGAAATGGAGATGGTTCCGTTGAGAAGCTAAAGAGGCACACGGGCTGCACCAAACTGGGGGGTGTCATCGTCGTTTGCAATATTACTGTGCTAGCGCTTGTGACAAGGACTGTCTCTGTTTTCCCATATCTTTCTGTGTGTGTGTGTGTGTGTGTGTGTGTGTGTGTGTGTGTGTGTGTGTGTGTGTGTGTGTGTGTGTGTGTGTGTGTGTGTGTGTGTGTGTGTGTGTGTGTGTGTGTGTGTGTGTGTGTCATTAAGGGACTAGAGGAGGTTGCTACAGCAACATCTCAAAACCAGCTGCCCGATCTTGTCAGTAAGAACAGACATGTCAGATAAGCTTTTGTTTTGTTGTTTTATTGTCTATTTGTTGTCTACAAATCCCAGGGAGGTAACCCTCATATTCTGCTATTCTTGACAACAGGAACCAGTATGAGGAAAGATTGTCATACATAAAGATGGCCATATTTTCGCCTTTAAACAAGATTTAAGATGTAAATTTACGATGTAAATGCTATGTGACGTGTCTACTGCAGCTATTTACTCCATTCAATAATATTTAAACTCGAAACAAACCAGTGTACCAGTCAATCCATTCAGGGAATTCTTCCTCTAAATAGTTTAATTATGCTCCAGCCAAGCCACTAGAGGTTGCTAATGGGAAAAAAATATGTTGTGCTGGTTAAAGCGTAATTCATAGTGCATCTAACAGCCGGTGTTGGTACGAGGAGCACCCTTTGGGTATGCTGTCGGTGTTCACATCACAGCCGGAGCCAAAACTGGTAAAAGCACCTTACGCTCACCAAAATGTAACTCCGAAGCAGGCTGCAGAACCACAAACACAAGCACCGGCGTAGAGACCAATGGTAATTGGACACAGAAGCCTAACTCTAACTTCACTGTAATGGTCCAATACAAACAAACAGTTGTGCACCATATGGGAAAAACCCTTTTACTAGATCAATTGGCATCATAGAAATGTTCCACTATCGCTCGGAGCCTTGTAGTGTTTCTGCCTGGAGGGACGAGAGAACAGAGAGAAAGAAGCACAAACACATGAGCCAACTCCACTTCCTGCCGTGGTGTGTTGCCGCGCTGCGTCCCAGCCAGTGCAGCGCGTATTACTGTACCAAACACTGCCATTAAGTGTGACAGCGTTGCATTAAGCTGTCCAAGCGTCAAGCGACTCCCTGCGGCCCACACGGTCACATGCAGACGTTTCTTTCCGTCCGAGTCCTTGTAGCCGTTGTGTGAGCGGAAGTGCTTCTGATTTTTGTACAGGTTAAAAAGCCGGGTGGGGCTTGTGTTCACACATAGGTGCACCCATGCACAAACACGCACATGACATGCGTGCGAGCATGCACGCACATACACTCACACACTCCGAGAGCGAGGCTTCTCCCTGAGCGAGAGTTGGTTTGACACAAACTGACCAGATCGGGCTAAAGGGTAAAAAGTTGTGTTTCGCAGGCTCAGCTCAATCTTAGCCTGGCAGTGGTGCAAACAAGCACTTTCAGAGGACATACATGGAGCCAAGGGTTACGTTGCAGTGGCTGAAGCGCTCTCGCTCAATACTGGGCCATTTTCAGAAATCAGTCCAGTCTAGTATTTTAGTTTCAAAATGATGGGAAAATTTGGTCCAGGTTGGAAAATACAGATGTGACGTCTAAGTGATTGCACACAGGCTGGCTCCAAACTGACATGGAAAGGTTCTCAAGAGTTAAAATCGCACACATACACATGCATGCACACACACACTCACCTGGTTTGGGTTACGCCCATGTGTATTGGAACCAATTAAACTTCAGGCTGCTCCACCTTAATAGAGTCTCTCTTGTTGTGTATAAATACCCATTAACATTTGTTTGTTTACATTAGTACAGGACACGACTGGGAGTTTGCTTTCAACGTAGCGGTAAGCGGCATTCCAAAATAGTAATTATTAATGTTATTATTATTGATGGAATAAAATGCATCCAAGATCGCAATAGCATCAGCATATTAGGCATTTATTTGCTGGCTCCCAGAAGGAAACAAGGTTTATGCAGAGTTTACCCTGCAGTTCACTACTCTTTAGTATAATTTTTCTTGCGTTAGAGTCGTTTTTTTTGTGTCAATATTCACATCGGGCCATAAAATGTACGTTGTCCCTGCCTCCCATTGTTCATTATCAATCAACTATAAATAAATAGCTAGATGTATGCCATCCAGAGACCGTGGCAGAGTAAGGACAAACAACAAAAACAACAGCTTATCTGGCACCATTGAGAGGCGGAGTCAATGAGCTCTGGAGCTTGTAGTGACCAATTAGATGTAATGTCTGTGTGTGTGTGTGTGTCTCTTGTGTGTCACTCTTTTCATCTAAAGCACTCTCCTGGGGCCGGCTTGGGCATTAGCATCATGCTGCCACTGCTATGCACTTTGTTTCATTGATTTTTTTTTGTGCTGATGATATATGATTCTTAATGACTCTCGGTCTCGGTCTCTGTCCCTGGCTGTACAGTAGGTGAAGTATAGTATAGTAAAATGCAGCGTATCACTACCTCTGTCTGTACTGATGGTACTCAGTGCTGACGTTTTCACTCGTGGCAAATCACCCCAAAGTGTCGGTTGTCGGTGTTGCTTAACCACCTCTATCAACGCTTCTTATAGTTTAGTTTATACTTATTGTAAAACACTTTTATCCAGAGCATCTCACAATGCCCTGAGTGCATATACTCAGCCCCCAGCGGGAATGCAACCCCTAATCTCTGCCGTGTTGATGCTTTGCTCTGCTTGTTGTGGACTGACGTGATTAATTTCTTTGTTGATGCCCTCCACGGAAAATGCAGTGTCGCCCTCAGCGCCGTATCCACTCCACTCTCTGGTTATGTGTGGCCCCCGGGGAGCCTCACTCAACGTTTCTGTGTACATTTAAATCAATTAAAATCAATCAATGAACAAACAGTGATGTCATCATGTATGCGTGGAAGCGGTGAGGTGACGCTGGCTTTAACAGTTGTGGATTGAAGCTCCATGTTGTGTTTATCTGGACAGAATTATCGCATCATCACACTACTAGATAAATCGTCAACTTGAGTTTGATTTATTGAAAACCACATTTCTTGCAGTGTGTGAATAATAATTGCAGAATCTTCTTGGGTTTCTCATCTGGGATCAATTGAGATTTTATTTTATCTTAATGTTATAAAGTAATACAGTATGTTATACATTTCGGGGATATTCTTTGTTGATTTATTTTGTGTGTATTCTTATTTAATATTCCCCCTCTGCTCCAGGTGGAGGAAGAGGAGGATGATGATCCCTCAGCCGATCGAGAGAAAGAGGGAGAGGAGGAGGAGGAGGATGAGGAAGAGGAGAGGGAGGAGGACAGCTGGGAGAAGGTGCTCTCTGTTGAGCGCTTTGGTGACATCATCAGCACTTCTGGGTCATCCTACGGAGAGAGGATGGGCCGGCACTACAGCGAGAGAGACTTTGAGAGTAAGACCCACTAACTAACTCACTAGCAAACAGACATGCACTGCAGCGAGAGAGACTTTGAGAGTAAGAACTTCTAACCAACTAATGATGTAAGTGATCACTGTGTGATAGCACCAAAAAGAGACACCAAGATTGTATTAGGAGACATTATACCACCAGGTGTGAGTGTGATTAGCCTTACAAGCAGTATCGAAAATCTGCCCCATATGACATCACTAGTGGGTGTATCCACCTAGATCTGTGCTGGATAGATCAGTCTACCTAATCACACTCACACCTGGTGGCATAATATTTCGCCTTTAAGTGTAAACCTCATTAGGGAGAAAGACGTAATTCGAAGATGTTTGTTAAGCAGGGTTTTCTATATGATATGATATATAGAAAACGGCTTCGTCATTGGCTTCGTCATTTTTCCATGATACCTTTCATGAAATTCTAAACAAACATGCTCCTATCCAGAAGTTTAGAATCAAGGGTCGGGATAACCCTTGGTTCACGGCTAAACTTTCCGGTCTGCTTCATGAACTAATGCGGCCTGGGCAAAGGCAAGAAAGTCAGGCACTGATGCTGACTGAAACAAATGTACTTCTCTCTTCAGAAAAGCCAAATCTGAGTTTTATTAATCTATCACTACAGAAAATTTGAATAATTCGAGAAAATTCTGGAAAGCAATTAAATCATTATCTGCTTCTAAAACCTCATATGAATTACCATCTTGTATAGTCAAAGACTCCATTGCTCTTCATGATAAGGTTGAAATGTTAAACTGTTTTAATGAACATTTAGTTTCTTCTGTGTTCTTGTTCAATTCTGCCCCACATTCTGCTGTGAAATCTGTAAATTTGAGTGACAATGCTAGTGATGTACACAACACTTTCAATTTCACCCTTTTCTGGTTGCTGAGGTTCACAAAGCCTTAAAGCAATTTAACCCTAGAAAATCTAATCTAAATAATATTATTTCTCCATACTTGGCTTACTCATCGTGATAGCCATTTTAACCAGTACTTCCCAGTACAAAGTCTAAGGGTTAATGTAAGTTTTTCCACCTCGTATATTTCTTTTACAATTATTAACCACTAGGGCTGGGTAAAAAAATCGATTTAATCGATTTTTGGATCGATTTCATTAAAATTTTGCAATATCGATTCATATGGCATGATATATATTTTTTATTTGATTTTTTTTTTTACCATTATTATTATTTTTGCACTTTAATAAACGATGCCTTAAAGCTAGGGTGGGTAATTTTTTTACTGTAACATTTGGGAAAAATGTTATAATAGCCAGTCAGCTATATGTAGGTGAAGTGCTCTGAGAATATCTGCTCATCACTTTGCTCTCCCCTGCCTTTGTATGCCGCCCCCAAAAATGGCCACCGCTCATGTACACTTTGACCAATCAGAGCAAGGCTCTGATTTTCCGTTCTTATTGGCTGTCGGACCGTCCGGTCACCTTGGCAACAACGTTGATGCGTCCCTGCCGTGAGCGTTCACGAGCCTAGCAGTCTGACAGTTTTGCACTACTACGGTGGACAACAAATGAATAGCAATGTCTTCATCAATGGCCCCTAAATTTCCCATTCCCTGGATACCAACAACTGACACCGCTAAGACAGCGAAATAAAGAGAAAAGACACTTGTTGAAAGGACAGCTACTAAAAGGGAGGCGGAGAGAGCTCGAAATAAAACCAGAGTAAACATTGGCGTGGCTTATGAGCGATGAAGAGAGTAACATGACCTGAGAAACTTAAAATCGGATGCTGAGATGGCTACATTTCTTATAGACAGGTAAGGAATAGTGTTATCTCTCCATGGTATATTGTGATGAATATGTAAAGTGTTGGCTGGTATGGTTTCTTACTAGGCAAAGCCACGATAATCATTACATTACGGTTCTGTAATGTAACCGTTTCAATACGGTTTTGTAGGATGTCTTGCATCGGCCCATGGTTCTTTTCCCGGGCCATTTTATATGTTAGTTATGGTCACACTAACTGCGTTCACACCAAACGCGACATTTGTCGCCCGTTCGTGTTGTCCCGGAAGTTTGGTCGCGCCACAAATCATAATCTGTCGCTGTGCAAGTTTTGTCACAACACGGTAACCACCATTGCCTTGTCTTTACCTTTTGTGCAAGAGGGAAGAGACGTCGGAGGACCCGACGCAAGCTATTCATAATATTGTAATGACCACGGAAGAGGCAGTGAATGAAGTCTTGATTAGACAGATTTATTAGATGGGCCTACCTAATAACCCGTTGGAACACACAAGACCGGAAACCATAGCAACGCCGGTAAACAAACCCAGAGAAGCCCAATCCCTATGAGAGCTCCCCACGCTACGGCCATCAGGAGGCGCACAGAGCTTTTGGCCGTGATATAGAGCTCCGGGAGGACATCCGCTGACCCTACATATCCCACGTCCTGTGCTGCTAGGACTTGGGACATAATCGTCTCCAGAGCCAGCTGGGCTCTTCTTGTACACTCTTATAATGCAAAAAAATAGCGTTATTGTAGTACAATTCATCACTTCAAAACGTCAGTATATAATATTGATGACCAGGTTACTAGCTCTGACAGCTTATGCTAACGAATTACAGTTGCAATTAGTTTGCTATCTTGCTTGGCTGATACAGCTCCCTTTCTTAGGCCTACCAGCGCAATTACAATGATTTTAAGATAATATACATGGCATGTCTTTGAGTAAGATGTTGATGCTATATATGTACTAATGTAGTTATCAGCACTAATGTTTAATTACTGTACCTCGGAATCGGACATGGTCTTTCGTCTTCCTATCGATAGGAAGACGCTGTTTTCTCCCAAATCGTCCACCCTAGCTTGAATGCAATTTGCAGTGATGGAATGTTGTAGTTCAAGTACACTTTCACTTGCAATTCCTTCTTAATTTCAAAATTGCACTTTTGAGACTTGAGACAGTTTTGTTTACAGCTCAAGTTTAAGCTGTCCAAGTTGCGAGTTTGCACTTAAAACCTGTAGTTTAAGATGAAGAGAAAAAAATAAGTACATTTGTATTTTGTTACACAGTTGAGCCATTTTCATTATTTAAGAGCAGATTGAATCGAATCGTGATTAATCAATTCAAAACCTTCTGAATCAAAATCAAATCGGTTTCGGGAAATTGGCCACGATACCCAGCCCTACTAACCACTCTATTTTGGTTGCTGGTTCCTTGTTTGCCCACTTTTTGGTGATTGCTTTTTTACCGGCTACAAGTAATATTTTGAGACGATATTTATCTTGGTTGCTAAGTTCAGTTGGTATATTACCTAAATATACAGTGCCAAAATTAAAATTGATCTCAAAGCCCAAAATAGATTTTATTTCTGACCCTGTTTCTAACCAGTAGTGCTGGATTGCCATGCAATTCAAAAATATATGATAGTGTTCAGCCATTGTATTGTTACATTGTCTCCAGCAGTGTCCGGAATCTTCTATGCCATTCTGTAAATACTTTCTTCTTAGAGCAATAAAAAAAACTTACAGGGTTTTTCCATGAAAATTCTCTCCATTGGCGAACTGGTAGTGGAAGAATTTATTTGACATATATTTAACAATTCATCTTCTGTTAAGGTTATGTTTGCTTCCTTCTCCCAATTAGCTTTAATATAAAGTGTAGAATGTTTCTTGGAATGTTGTAAACAGGAATATAATCTTGACGAAAATTTCTTATGGATTTTGCCTCCATAAGCATCAATAAAAACTGTGATGGGATCCAAATCAGCTTCATCATAAATTTTAAGGTTTCTGTCAAAATTGTGCCTAATCTGTAAATATCTGTAGATGTACTGTCCGTCTAGTTTGTGGGATTCTTTGTAGGAAGCTTTCAAAGCCTTTATTGGTTGAAATCACGCAGTATGATGTGATGCCTTTCCTGGTCAGTTGTTTAAACCTAAAGTCCAGCTGCGCTAGTTTTAAATCATCATCATGTTCAACCCATCTCAGCCCTCGTGCTTTCTCTCGAATTTTAGATTCTAACATTCTTTAAACCAGATATTGAGAGGAACCATTGTAAATGAACTTAATTTTTCTAGATAAATGGTCTTAGACTTTGTATCACCAAGCAGGGATTGAAGTGGGATATCAAGTTGGTTTATTTCTAGTTCTTTCCATTTTGCTTCGTAATTATTGATACACCAGTAAAATAAATTTTAAAACATACTCTTTTTTTTTTGTTTTGCAATATAAACCTAGAAAAA
The DNA here is from genome assembly GCA_900291075.1 of Melanogrammus aeglefinus. Lineage (NCBI taxonomy): Eukaryota > Metazoa > Chordata > Actinopteri > Gadiformes > Gadidae > Melanogrammus > Melanogrammus aeglefinus. Next base: position 53,301 of record OLKM01000496.1, on the reverse strand, counting down.
CTTTTGCGGCAATTTATCATCTTTATAGTCTCTATATTTGTTTATGCATACTAAGTGTTAGAGGAGCCCATCTATCCAAATCTATTTTTATTTCTTCCGTGATAGGGTGATCATTTTTATTATATACTGTATATCAGTTAGGTTTCTCGGTATATTTACACCAAGATACTTCGTAACATTAGTTTTCCATTTAAAATTTAATATTTTATGTACATTTTCTTGTGGAAAAAGTTATATGTTAGGGTTAGGGTCTTATGTACCTTTAATGTGTAGCCTGAATAAAGACCATATTGTTCAAGGCTGGACATGAGTTTGGGCAGGCTTAAATCTGGCTCGGAAAGAGTCCCCAAGAGATCGTCCGCGTAAAGGCATATCTTGTGTTCTCTTCCTTTAATTGAAATTCCTGTTATCCCAGCATCCTCTCGTATTACTTGGGCGAGTGGCTCTACAGTATAAATAATGCGAATAGTGTGGAGCTTAAGGGATAGCCTTGCCGGCATCCTCTTTCCAGAGTGTATACACCTGAGAGGTTACCGTTTATCTTAATCCGTGCTGTCGGTAGGCGGTAGACTTGTAGTCAAGTCCGCCTTAACCGAGACCAAGACACTACCAAGACCAGAGGGTATCAAGACCGAGACCAAGACGAGACCAAGGCCAAGACAGACTGAGTCAAGACCAAGACAAAGTCGAGACGAGACCGAGACGAGACCAAGACCGAGGTCTCGTCTAACAAAAAAAAACAAAAAAAAAAACAGCTAGTGAGCTAGTGTTACCCCATAACTTGCATCAATTGAATAAGAGCAGCATACTGGGGTAAGAGGTTCAGTCCCAGTTTAAATTCAATTTAAGAAGGTATTATTTCAACTACAGACAGAACAATGCAGAGACAGAGCTTGTCATGAATGTGTGTGACTGTGAGCTCACTCACTGTAAATGTTTTCGTAGACTGTGTGAGATAAACTATGTATAGCAATTGCATGACAGCTGTTACTGCACTATTAGAGGATTGAGACTCCTTTGTCTGCTGTTGAGGACTGATATTACTGACTGACTGGTACTAACTAACTGGTCCAAAAGTCATCTGATAAAACAGCTAACACCTCCAACAGCTATGGGAAATATGTAACTAATTACAATTATACTTAATTTGTAGATGAAATTGAAGATACACAATTATAACCTTGCCAGAAATAGATTAAGCCTGTGAAGTCAAAACAATGTGATATGCAGATGTTATTTAAATGTCAATGGTCACATTTATTTAGTTAAACAACTCCATTTTAAATAAAATACAGTAAACAACAATGACTTGCAAACATGTCACATGAATCAAATGCAAACTACAAATTCTACATACCAATACAAACTGCACATGAAATGGTGCATTAACAAGAATAGAGTCAAGATGCTGACATCTTGATGTCTGCAATGGCATGTGATTACAACACACTGCCAATAATATAAAGCCTGTTCTTCAGTAAGGCAAGAACAACAGAACAGACACTATGAACAAATAACAGATGATGAGAGAGAGAGAGAGAGAGAGAGAGAGAGAGAGAGAGAGAGAGAGAGAGAGAGAGAGAGAGAGAGAGAGAGAGAGAGAGAGAGAGAGAGAGAGAGAGAGAGAGAGAGAGAGAGAGAGAGAGAGAGAGAGAGAGACTATTTTAAAATAGTGGCTGATTGCACTTCAGGAAAATTAAAGATTGCAACAGCTTACAGCCTAGCCGTGCACGGTGGGGTCTCATTAGAATGCCACCTCTACTAAAAACTCTCTCAACTGGGGCAGAAGAGGCAGGGACAGAGAGGACTTTCATGGCAACACTGTGCAGACTGGGGAAACGCTCTTTGTTTTTCGACCAAAAGGTGATTGCATCACAGTCACAGTCATTTATGCTGTCTAGGTACTTGCGTATTTGTGCATCAGTGCTCGAATCCTGGGTTGTGCTGCGTTGCAACCTAAAGGTCGTGTAGCGTGAAAGAAGACGCTGTTTCGACGGTGGGGCGGAGTCACTATCCGATGCTTCTGCATCTTCTTCTATTGGTGCTGCAACTGCATCTCTGTCTGCCTCTCTGATCAAAAGGCCTTGAAAAAGTGCACACACACACACACACACACACACACACACACACACACACACACACACACACACACACACACACACACACACACACACACACACACACACACACACACACACAAAAGAGACAGGATTAGACAGGATGCCTCTAATGAGGGTAAAAAACAATGACGGTAATAGTAATTGCAACAATAACAACAGTAATAAATAATAACTATATAGCCACCTGTTAATGATGTTTTAAGGTCATCTCTGAACCCCTTCAGTGATGGTCCGGTTTCACCATTTTGGACATCTAAGTCTACCCAGGTCAGTCCAAACTGGGGGTCGAGCATGGCGGCAAGGAAGTAGATCCGATGGCTAAACGGCTCCTCTGGATCCTCTTCATCCATGCGAATCCGCCTAAAGATTCCAGAGAACCGTTTCTCTAAGGATCTTTTCAGTGCCCTGACTATAGTGACGAGCTGAGGCATTTGCACTTCCATCTTTGTAAGATGACTCTTCAAGTCCAGTACGGTGGGGACTACCATGCTAATAGTCACCTGATGATCACCTTCTGTAAGGTCTGTTGCCTCAGAAAAAGGCTCAAGCAAAGCACAAAGGTCTTTTAGCTGAGCCCATTCTCGGGCTGAAAAGACTAAATTCTCTGTATCGCTGCACATTTCAGTGATGGCTCGGTGGTCAAGTGCGATGAGAGCCTTTAACTGTCTGTAAGCGCTATTCCAGCATGTATTGTTTGCTGCTGGGATACACTTATTGCAGCCAAAGTGGGCCTCAAACAAGTCTCTGTGCTTACTACCGCTGTGCAGCAGGGTTGTTAACTTGCTGGCCTTGGCAATGGCTCTAGCTATTGCCTTTACCTCTTTCAACCCGTCATTAATCACGAGTTGCAGCGAGTGGGCAAAGCAAGAGAGACGTTCACCCGTTGAACATGGATCAGAATCCTCTGCATCCTCCCACATTGTTTCATCATCGAGCTCACCGCTGCTGTCACCTTCAGGCTGCTCTACTTCTAGTATCCTGACTTTAAAGGCCCGCTTCATATTGGACGCGTTATCCGTCAGGATGTAGCTTATCTTATGGCCAATGCCATACTCCTCAACAATGCTGTCAAATGCTAAGGCAATTCGTTCACCACAGTGCTTCCCTGTGAAACGGCTACAGTCTAGCAAAAAAGACTGTAAAATATAGGAGTCCTTGTTCTTGCAGATAACATGAGCAGTAACTCCCAGGAAGGACCGAAGCCTCCGGTCAGACCAGAGGTCTGTTGTTATTGCTAAATTTGGCTGGACTTCAAGGGCTTTGATTATGTCATCCTTAACTTTTTTGACAAGGTGAGGAATCAACTTCTCTGTCAAAGTGGCCCTTGACATAGGAGTGTATTTGCTATCCAGGACATTCAGGAAGTGTCTAAAGTATGGATTCTCAACGATAGACAGGGGGAGAGAACATCCAACTATGAGGTCCTGGAGGATGGACTGGGTGATAGCCTGTTGCCTGGATGAATTTGGAGAATATAGCTGGATGTTTGAAGCAAACACCGCTATTTGTGGCTGTGTTGGATCAGACAATGATGCTGTAGATCTAGCTTTGTACTCCAAGTACCTACAACATAGGGGAAAAATAATCTGTAAGTCATCTGTTTCTATTCAACCACAACAAACTACTGTATCTTACAATGCAGTAATTTTAAATCTATCAATGAGTGCAGGTCTTTACGCACAAAATAACCTCATCCAATCCAGTGTGACACATTAACAGAAAATTGATTTTTCACATTGCATTAAGCCTCCTTATGTGTCAGCCAGCAATCAGACACAGCTGATGACAAGAAATTAAAGAAAAAAATATACATATTCAAAAAAGTCTAAAGTTACACTCTGGCCTAGGCTATACAATAGAATTGTGTCCCATAATAGATAGAAAGAGAAAGATAGATAAATACATTACTGTATCTATCTATCTATCTATCTATCTATCTATCTATCTATCTATCTATCTATCTATCTATCTATCTATCTATCTATCTATCTATCTATCTATCTATCTATCTATCTATCTATCTATCTATCTATCTATCTATCTATCTATCTATCTATCTATCTATCTATCTATCTATCTATCTATCTAATAATAACATGCTGTGGTAGCCCTACATGCTGGACTGGTTACAGTTAACACAGGACAAGACGCCTAACCACCATAACCACGTCAAACATGATTGTACATTTTGTAGAATGGGTGTCAGTATTATGTTCAAGCCAATTCAAACTCAAGATTCATGACGAGGAGTTGCGGCGTGTGAATCAAACTCGTTGCAAGGAGTTTCGAGCTGTCGCTAAACAATCAACATGTCAAATTGTACTTTCTCCTTTATAAGGGTCTCTGGTTTTAGGACGTTTTTACCTCAGCTTTTATGACACAATGTCAGTCGAAAACAGATGTCAAAGCAGCGTTTTGGAAATGGAGAGAAATTGAGTTTTATTGACTATAAAATGAAGGCTAAATTCCATCATCATCCTTGCTATCTAGGCCAGAGCTTCTGATATGATCTGGCTTCATCGTTGAGAATGCCGCTAGTGCTAACCTAGCAATGTCGAGACACCCATGCTCATCCTTCCTTGCGTGTCAGCAACCATATTATGCCAAAATCAACACCAAACCACATGATACCAGCCCTTAAAGTGCTCACTGACAGGGTTTTGATATACAGTATTTCTACTCAATGAATTCAATAAAATATCTAACGTTGGTGAAAACTGTTAATGTTTAAGTAGCTGCAAGTCTGCAAAGAAATAAAGCTTGCAAAAAAATATCCGTCCCCTAAATAATTTTTACCGCTAGCTTACCTCTCCGGGTGTCTCCGCTCCAGGTGTCTGGTGAACGTTGATGTCGTCCCGGCTGTTTCGGTTAGAGAGACTTTGCAAAACTTGCATTTTGCAGAATGCTTCTTTCTTGCCCTTGGACTGCAAATTTCTTTGTGTTCGGTGAATGCAAATTTGATGATGGCAGAATTCGCTGACATTATTATTACTACTGTAGGTCTGACTGAGACTGAAAGCTACGACGTAAACCTAACGTTTCGCGCTGGCTACACGTCTTTTGATTGGATGAGCGCTCACAACAAAAATACATGTATGTCATTGATTGGTTGCATTTGAAAGGTTGCATTTGAAGGGCGTGAAAGGCGAAACAATTTAATGTTGCATTATAGAATATTATGTTTGGTATCATAGACATTATTTGTTGCAAATCTCCCGACCCCTATGTCGACCTGAGACCGCAAGACCAAGACAATGAGACCAAGACAAGACCGAGGGATCCGAGACCAAGACAAGACCAAGACCAAAGACAGTCGAGACTGTGACAAGACCGAGACCACGTAAAAGTGGTCTCGAGACATCCAACTCTAGTAGGCGGTATATAGATTTGAGACATCCTGCTACTTTATTATTAGAGCCAAAACGCTCTAACACCAAATACAAAAACTCCCAACACAGAGAATCAAAGGCCTTTTCTGCATCAAGGCTAATTATTAGGAGCTTCTATTTGCTTTCACATATGTTATCAACCAGGTGTAATGCACCTCGTACGTTATCCTGTGTATGCCTATTTTTAATAAATCCAGTTTGATCCAATTCAATCAAATCAGGAATAATGTTTTGTAGTCTAATTGCTCATTTTGATAGGAATAATCTATGATCAATGTTAAGAACAGAAATAGGTCTATATGAACTGCACTTTGTCTTCTCTTTTCCCGCCTTTGGTATAACGGATATAATGGCCTTTATCCACGATACTGGGGTCTCGCTACCTTAAAGAACATGGTTGAAACATTTTAAAAGCATAGGTGTCGCGGAATTCCTGAATATTTTATACCATTCTGCTGGCAGCTAATCTCCCCCTGGTACCTTATTTATTTGTATTTAGTTTTCTCTGCTGTTGTAGTTGCTTGTGTTATGAGCATATTTAGTTCCTCACCAATGGAAGGTAAATTTAAAGTTTCCAGAAAGCTTTTAACTGTTGAGGGTTCCGCTAAATTAGGTTGTGAATATAAGTTATTGTAATACGTTTCAAAGGACTCTTGTATTTCTTCTGGTCTATGGCACATCATGTTTGTAATGGGATTTTTTATTTTAGATATCAATCTTTCTGACTGTTGTTTTCACAGTTTCCATGCCAATATTTTTTTCGCCCTAGGTCCATTCTCATAATAACTTTGTTTTAAGTTTACTTTCCACCTGGTTATCAAGTATCTTGTTTAGTTCTAACTTTGTTAAACGATTTGTTCTAACAGGATGGGGTCCTTCAGCTCAATATGTATATTTTCCAATGCTTTTAATTTGTAAGTCAAGTCTGTCATTTGTCTTTGTGTTTCTTTTTTCTTTGTAGATGACCACATTATTTTTTTCACTTTGTGATATGTCCTCATTACAATTAAATTCTAGGTTCATTCATTTCCTTTTTAATAAACTCTTCACATTGATGGTCATTTAGGAGGCTGGTGCTAAGCCTCCAGATGGTGTTTCTGGGCTGGGCATCCAAATTAGGCTAAAATACCCTCCAGAATGTTCAGACACATCACTAACCCCAATATTGCACTCCACTATTCTATGTCTCTCGTAGCTAGACATAAAAAAAAAAAAAATTCTCGAGTAGACAGCGTTGGAGTGGGAGAAAAAAGTATACTGCTTTACAGATGGTGGAGTTCCCTCCATTAAGGCTGCCTCTTTAATAGTGTTGCAGAAGCGTCGCTACACATAATGACGTTACTATTTTTCAGTAGTCAAGCTCTTTAATTGTTCAGTAGCGCAGTAGCGTCAACACAAGCTACATTTCCAGACCGTTTCTGAGGCTCAAGCACAGCAGAGCCTTCTGCTGCAGTCTGAAATAAATCGAAAGATCAGTACCCCCAAACACGGCGGATAAACATTGGAAGACGTTAGGTGTTCTACGTCGATGTCAATGTTGATGGTAGGCAAGGCAAGGCAAGGCAACTTTATTTATATAGCACTTTTCATACACAAGGCAGACTCAAAGTGCTTCACATATAAACATTGTCATACAATAAAATTAAATAATAGATTAGTAAAAGAAAACATATGCAAAATAGAAAGTTAAAAAGGCATTTTAGTATTAAAATAGAAAATAAATGCAAAGTTAAAAAAAAAAACCTTTTTAGAAAGTGCAATGTATTTAAGATTTAGCAGAAAGCTAAAGCAAACATAAAAGTAGTCTTGTTTTAAAGGTGCTCAGAGTTGGGGCAAGTCTTAAATCCTCAGGGAGTTTATTCCAGCTATTTGTTGCATAGTAAACTAAAATCCTGGCTTTCCCATGTTTCGTATTTACTCTGGGGATATTTAACAGATTGGTGTCAGAGGATCTTAGTGGTCTATAAGGCTTATGTAGTGGAAGCATATCAGTTAAATATTTTGGGCCTAAACCATGAAGGGATTTATAGGTTAGCAACATGATTTTAAAATCAATTCTCTGACCTACAGGAAGCCAATGTAACGACTTAAGAATTGGTGTAAAATGTTACATTTTTTTGGTCTTTGTTAGAACTCTAGCAGCAGCATCTGAACAAGCTGAAGCTTCCTCAGAGTTTGTTTTGGGAGACCTGTAAGGAGACCGTTGCAGTAATCAAGCTTACTAGTGATAACTGCATGTACAAGTTGTTGTAAGTCTTCGGTGGACATGAGCCCTCTACATTTTTAAGGTGGTAATATACAGATTTTGTAACTGATTTGATGTGACTGTCGAAATGTAAATCTGAATCCATGATAACCCCTAGCTTTCTGGCTTCGATTGAGGTTTTCAGGGACAGAGAGTGAAGGTGTTGGGTTACATTAAGCTTTTCCGTTTTAGAACCAAATACAATTATCTCTGTTTTGTCCTCATTTAGTTGAAGGAAATTTCGGCATCCATTCATTATCCATTCTTTTCATTATCCATATCCATTCTTTCACTTGCTCAATGCACTGGCACAGCAGATCTATGGGCCGATAGTCATTTGGTGATAGCGATACATAGATTTGTGTGTCATCAGCATAGCAATGATAGTCAATATTGTTATTTTGCATGATTTGCCCTAGTGGGAGCATGTAAATGTTGAATAAAGAGGGTCCTAAGATCGAACCTTGTGGGACTCATATGTCACGTTGGTTGATTCTGATACAAAGTCGCCAATGGAAACAAAGTAGTTCCTATTTTGTAGGTAGGACCTGAATCCATTTAAGACTGCCTGAAAGCCCCACCCAGTTTTCTAACCTGTCCAGAAGTATTGTATGGTCTACAGTGTCGAATGCAGCACTGAGGTCAAACGCATTAGTTGAGGTTTTGCCAGAGTCTGTGTTAAGACGGATGTCGTTTACAACTTTAATAAGGGCGGTCTCAGTGCTGTGCAGGGGTCGAAATCCTGATTGGAAGGTGTAATAGCAACCAGTTGATGCCAGGAAGTGATTAATTTGCTGGAGGACAACTTTCTCAATGATTTTACTTATGACGGGTAGATTTGATATTGGTCTGTAGTTATTAATAATAGAGGCATCTAGGCTCCGCTTTTTTAAAAGGGCTTTAATTACTGCAGTTTTCAAAGCTTTCGGGAAATTGCCTGACTGGAGAGAGTTGTTAACTATCTGCAATTTGTCTATTGCTAGGCAGTCGAAAACATTCTTAAACAGGTTGGTAGGTAAAGTATCAAGGCAACAGGTGGATGGCTTTAGTTGTGTCACAGTTTCCACAAGAGTTTGAGAGTCTATAACATTAAAGCATGCCATCCTTGCCACGCTACTCTTGCCTGAACAGGGTGGTAGTCCAACATTATTGTTTGAAGTGGAGATATTGATGGCGCGTCTGATGCCTTCAATTTTATCAGTATAAAAAGCTGCAAACTCATTGCATTTCTGCGTGGAATGGAGATCAGATGGAATTTGTGTTGGGGGGTTGGTAAGTCTGTCAACAGTTGCAAATAGGGGTTTTGCATTATTAGTATTGGTTTTAATGATATTGGAGAGAAATGTTTCTCTAGCACTTTTTAAGTCTAAATTGTAGGCACGGAGGCTCTCTTTATAGATATCATGGTGAATATGAAGTTTTGTTTTACGCCAGATGCGTTCAACCCTCCTGCATTCTTTTTTCTGTGCTGTTACAGAAGCAGCTTTTCTCCAGGGTGTCTTTTGCTTTCCAGAAATCATTTTAACCTTATAAGGTGCAATGACATCTATAACTTTCAGAATTTTCAAATTAAAGTTTTCTACAAGATCATCAGCAGAACATGGGTTAAGAGGTGGTAGCAAGGAGATGGCCTTTTTAAAAAGTACATTAGAATCTTCATTGATATACCGCTTTTTGACGGTATTTGATTTTGTCTGTATGTCGGGAATAAAAGATATGTTAAAGAAAACAAAAAAGTGGTCGGACAAGGAAGGATCAGTTACAGAGTGATCAGAAACATCGAGGCCCTTTGTGATAAGCAGGTCTAGAGTGTGCCCCTTACAATGAGTAGCCTCTTTCACATGTTGAGACAGTTCAAATGTGTCCAAAATGTTAAAAAATGTGCAAACTTGTCATTCAAATCATCAGTATGAAAATTGAAGTCACCAGTTAAAACTATACAGTCAAATTCTGTGGAGATGCTAGACCATAATTCTGTGAAGTCATCGAAAAAATTTGCAAAGTATGTGGGTGGCCTGTAAATAATTAATAAGTGAACTCTAGGGGAGCATTTCAATACAGCACTAAGCTATTTGAATGATGGAAAATCACCAAATAACATCTGTTTCTCTTGAAACACATTTTTAAATACAGCAGCAACCCCTCCACCTCTTTTTCCAGATCTACATGCATCAAAAAGGTTATAGTTGGGAGGAGCCGTCTCTATCAGAACGGTTGTACTGTTATTTTGTTCCAGCCATGTTTCAGTTAAAAACATAAAATCCAGTTTAGAAGCTGGTAATAAAATCATTAACTAAAAATGATTTGTTATTAAGAGACCTAACATTAAGTAGAGCCATCCTGATGGTGTTGTTGATAGGCTTTAAGGTTGTTTTTGGTTTGGAGGCAATAGGTATGAGATTTGTGAGGTTAGCAGTGTGTCTAAGTTTCCCTTTGTTTACTCTCTTAGTGGTTACAGCATGAATGCAAAAGTTGCCCTGTTTTGACGTAGGCAACCTTGGGTTCAGCAGATTATGTGAAACTTCCATTATCCTGTGTCTACGGCTGAACCCTTTTTTGTCTCAGTAATACACAGGACTTCTATCAGTACATGGGGGGGGGGGGGTGGGGGGGGCTGGGGCGCCATCCTCTTGGGTGTTATCAGCCTGTGGCCATGACGTGGCGATGCTATCATTGACACAGATGCAAGTTTGATGCCAACATGTTCCAGTTTCATAAATTCAGCTGGAAAATCGCGAAAGGAGGAGACAGTGGAGCTGGAGTTGTTCTTGTGGCTATGGGAGAGATGAGGCTGGATGTCATCGTCGATGGAGGATTGCACTTGGTAGATGAACGAAGCACTTCCATATGAGACATCACCTACCAATCATTGAGCTGATGCCACGACCAGAGACACACAAACTCACACACACACACACACACACACACACACCTGACACATGAAGTTGATGGCAAAGGGAAGGTAACATTTTTTGTTTACAGGTGAATTGAATAAGTTTTGCATATTATAGAAATGTGAGCTTGATCTTGTTAATGCTGTTAAAACCTGTCAATCTGGCCTGACATGGTTCAATCTGGAGTGTGGTGTGAGTTCAGATCTCAGGTTATTGTTTAAGAAATTCCAAAAACAAATAGTAGCTTCTGATGTAGTGAACTACTTTTACCATTTGTAGGTTAGCTTGCTTAATTTCTCTGGGGGGCTGCTTCTGTGTAGTGGAGTTTCATTTGATGTAGAATAACTGGTTGCTTAGCTCATGGCACTTTTTAAGTGCCCAACACAGCTCTTAATCAGACACAGATATTCTTTGTAGTGTATTGGAAATCTAATACTGAAAATCAATAGGATGTACCGTATTGTATTGCTGTTGAGTGAATGTTACGCTGTTATGCCATAGTCAGCACGGTACTTAACTCTATTACGCTGTGACATGTTCCCTTTTTATCACGTGATATTTATTTTCTCTTGCAAATCTGACTTTTGCTCATCTGCTTCACCAAAAGGGCTTTCCTGGGTGGTTATTTTAATGTTATTTATTCATTATAGAACATTTCACATTTGTACATATAGTCATCTAATAATATAATATTATTTTCTAGTATTACAGTTTAGTAATAGTATTACTAAACTGTAATTGCATCTCAGTATTGCATTACTTTACATTAAGTCTACACCTCCTAATTATTCCCCTTTATCATCCATTCATCATCTGAATGACCTCTTGCCTCCATTATACGATACATGGGCACATTGAGGGCAGGTGGTATGAACACTTAATATAGTCACAGATTAGCATTAGAGTGTTCCCTATTATGAGCGCCTGATGGTGGTGGGGTGGTCGGGGAGGGGAGGCGATGTGCTTTGATGTTTAGTAAACACTCAATGTCTCTATCAAAGCCTGCTAATTGAAATCGAAGGGCTTTCGTTGACGTGTCCCAGCTAGCTTAATAGGAGCTTAACACAGAGTCCTCTGAGCAGAACCCCTTCTGAACGCCTCCAGCTACACAGACTGTCTACCGCTCCACTCATGGTTTATTCAATACCATCACGACCATCTTGTTCACTAGTTAATTAGGAGATACTTTCTGTGACTTAAAAGGGAATCAAGGTCGTTAATGAGTAGGTAAGGGTGAGGGCATCTTGCTCAAAAGCGCCGGCAGGATAGAGTGCATGCAGGTTTGAACCCGGTACCCTTCAGCTTGTCCATTGCCCCATGACTAAATGGACTGCATTTATATAACTCTTTTCTAACTATTGGCAACTCGAAGTGCTTGTGAACCATTTTTGGGTCTAAAAAATGTTCTCCCCCTGACTTCTTCCATCTTTGTCACATTTGTTGCCTCAATAAATACATGCCCTTAACAAAAATGTCCCTGAGAATGATTGCACATTGCACCACACGCGGTTAAGTAGTCACTCAATTTAAATGTAAAAACAGAATTCAAGGCACTTGATTTCTAAAATCTCTTACTATACCATGTATATTTAACCTTGACCCATGCCCATAATGACCTTTAACCCTTTCCTTCACCCCCCCCCCCCCTTGCAGACCACCGCCACACGTTCCACCACACGCACCACCCGCTGTCCACCCACCTGCCCCTCCCCCAGCGGCTACGCAAGCGGCCCCACGGCGGAGAGCGCCGCCGCAAGAAGCGGCGGCGGAAGAAGAAGACGTCCATGGCGCCCTCCGAGGTCACGCCCACCATCCACGAGGTAGACGAGGAGGAGGTGGAGCAAGAGGGCGAGGAGTCTGAGGCCGACGGCCGCTCCTTGTCGGAGGCCACGCCCACCCACCTGCCCGCCAACCAACCGCAGGTAACATGGCTGACGGGCGAGGCCGTCGACCAATAGGGATTCTTCTAGGCCGACGCAGGTCTTTCGGGTAAAATGTTGAACGTGTTACCTCAGTTCACCATGTGACGCGTAGAAGCGATGGTTAGCGATCACCTTTGCTGATGGGGCGAAAGCCGACACGCCTAACGGTCTGAAACTGCTGACCTAGGCACGACGGAGACCTGCTCGGCAGTAGTTTATGTGTGTGTGTGTGTGTGTGTGTGTGTGTATTGTTTATCATACCGGTGCTGCAGGTATAGAGAAGCAGGTGGCAGAGAGGGGTTAGTTGTTCCGAGACATTTAGGAAGATGGATGGCCCGTGTTGAAATGTTAATGTTTGTTGGTTTGGGATGCAGCGTTCAGCACTGATATGTCAAATTCAAGGTAAACAGGATCTATTTATTTATACAAAGGTTTGCAGAGTGTGTCACCTTCCTTTTGGAAACATACTTTACTGTGATCGCACTTACGAATAGCTGCAACAAGCAATAATAAAGTCAATAGTCAATTTGTCATTTAGAAAGCATTGTCCATGCGACATTACTCATTAGTAAGTGGTTCATAATCAGTGATATATTCTTAATAAGATAAGAGATAATGGTTCATGAGATCATTAATAAAGTGTAATTGAATGATTTTCAAGTTATTTATAATGTGTTTATAATGCTTAATTAACACTGAATAATGCTGCAGTTCATGATTTGTTCAGGTAGATAAAAAGCATCAGTCAAGTTTTTTTGTGTGAGCTCATCTAAACCGAGGATTATCTGTGCCTTACTCAACATTTATAAAACCCTTTAAAGGCTGGAACTGCCTCAAGTACCATTGCAGCAGTTCCAATACTAACAAGTCTCAAAAAGATATCCTCAACAGAAATAATTTAAAAGGACACAACTCAAAGCACTACAGACAATATCAATCTTTATTGTTAATGCAGGAAATGTTAGTATTTATTGTTAGTACAGAAAAATTCCATGATGCATGGTTAGTCCCAAAAATGTAATGTTTGTTAGTACAGATTATCAATTTGTGCTCAATAAGAACAGTGAAAAAACTTCAACTGTACAAAATGCCAGAGAATGTTTTGCCAGTACAGTGAACTCTCAGCCATCCTTAAATCACCACCAAAAAAACACTGATTAAGAAAAGCTGGATAAAAGTCTGAGACTTAAGTTCACTTCTTCCAAATAAGCAGCAGATTACCAAAAGTCTGACAGGCGTCCATTTTGTCCCCGATACCCAAGGCCAACAGAATCGCAGAGTCACGTTCTCTGACTAACAGGGACGCTTTTACCAGACCGGCCACCGCTCTGACCAGTGCAAAAACATATTGGGGGAGGAAGAAAGTAAACTTGCCTTTTCATATCATTGCTCGGGAATTTGGCAAGAATAGAAATATGTCCTTTTTGTATTGTATTGCTGTGAATACAACTGATCGCTAAACAACTTGCCTGGCCAAGAAGCAACACAATTTCACACAACTTTACAGATATCTCGCTGGTGTTTTGGTCTGAACAACCTTTCGGATGTGAGCGATGCCAAGATGGCGTACCAAGTGACATTACATCCATCGAAGCCATGTGACTCTGGATTTTGACCTTTGACTCCCACATTGGCAGATTACTTCTACTCAGCAGCTAATCCTCTCATCGACCACAGCATACAATGGGCAGAAACAGCATGCAAAAAAAACATTTTAATAGTAAACCTCAGAAAAAATGGCATTTCATCAGATAAAATGGCTACAGAAGAGGAAACCAATGAAAATACATGTCAAATGCAGAGTATACCACCAGGACATGTTACTGAAGGAACAGACAGTGGAGAGCAATATTCTTGGTATCACATGTTTAAAAAGAAAATGGTAACAGAAATTTATTACAATACTGACTTTGCATGGAAGTGTGTTGTAGTGATTGTGGTGGGTGTTTGAGAATTACATATATGCAATGTGTTTAATGCTTAGGCTGTAATGCGGTTTTATGTTGACTATTTCAATTACTATTTTCTTATTAACAATACATGTTGCTATCTTCTGTATTAACAATAAATATTAATACTTTCTACGATGCTACTTTGTGTTGTGTCCGTTATCTGTATAGTAATAGTTAAGTGTTTATAATGCATTATTAAACACATTGTAAATAGAAATGTTGGAAATCATAACCTTACGCTTTATAAACCATCTCATAACCCGCTATCTCAATATCTTATTTGCCGGAACAAAGCTTTGTAAATAAGACATCTACTATTTACTACAACTGTATTAATCCTTCGAAGATGAAATTAGTCGCTGGTATTCCTGCTCGTAGATCAGCCCTTATAGGGACTGACCAACAAGATAAATGGAAATAAATATATGCGTACATTCACATATCATTTGAACGGAAAAATCCATCAATTTGTATTGACCGTCGTTTTTCTTTTATCAGTTGATGTCGAAGTTCAACCTGTTCCATTTAAAACCTTTTTAATGCAGAGTCAAGGTGAACGTAGTAGTGAGGGGTCGATTAATTCCTGGATAAACCGAGAGACAACCCTGCCTTCATTTTGCCGCCATGACACCACCACCATTTTCCAACCGCCACTCCACTCCCCTGAACGTTCTCCTCCTCCCAGTTTAGCTCGGGGAACCAAGAGCAGCCCGGGCGCCATCCACCTGTAGGCTCCTTCCACGTGGAGACTGAGACGGTAGCCGCGGCGTCGCAGGGGCCCATGGGGCCCGCCGGCCAGCAGGGGCGCCCTGCCCAGGGCGGGCGCCAGGCAGTGGGACGGACGGCCTCCGGACGCCTGACGAGGGAGGAGGAGGAAGAAGAGGAGGAGGCGGAGGAGGGGGATACAAGTCGCAGGTAGGATGAGTCTGGTCTGGTGCCATCTTTAAAACTCTGCAAATAATTTCTTATTAATTATTAATAATAAATTATTATTTTTGATTATGATGTTGGGCTCTCTGTATTCTCCAACCCCGACAACCACTATCTATCTCACCTATAGTGACTCACTCGTTCATTCACTAAGTCAATCACTCTTTCATTTGCTCTTTCATACAGTAAGTCACTCTCTTTCTCCGTTGCACTCTCACTCACTAAGTCACTCAATCTTTCACTTACTCAATCGCTCTTTCGCTTGCTCACTCTCATTTACTAATTCACACAGTCCCTAACTCAATCTCTCATTCCCTGTCACTCTCTTTGACTTACTCACTCTCACATCCCTCCCTCACTCATGCTCCCACTTTTTCATTCACTGACTAATTTACTCACTCACAGAGCAGGCCCAGTGTGTTTCCCAAAGTGAGACGTGTCATATTAGGGAAGAACAGTTTGTTACCTTGTATTGTGTGAGGGAAGTCAGACAGCCAAGACAGTGCAAACACAGTCAGGCCATGTGACTGAAAGCCCCAATTGCCAAGTTCTCAAGAACACATTCAGCTTCACAGTGTAGAGTTTCTTCAGAACAAGTAAACCTGTTGTTGGCTTCTAAGGACAAAGGCGTGTGTGTGTGTGTGTGTGTGTTTGTGTCTTCATGTTTGTGTGTATGTGTCTCTTGAGAGCCTGGGATCCCTTTAGATTCTCACAACAATATCCTTGAAGTTGGTTCTTTCTGTAGGTTACAGTGTTCTTGTTATATATACGTAGAGGATAAGACGGGATCGTTTAGTGTTTAGGGTTCCCCGAAACCTGACTCCCAGCCAAAGGGTTCTGGGTTTGATCCCCAATGCCGCAGTATACCTGCAGGACTTCTTCAGCAAAAATACCTAAAGCCCCCTCCTGCTCCTTAACGCTCTGTATGAAAACAACCATTCATATTTATTTTTTGAATACATTTTTTAACCATTGCACAATACATTGATTATGATTGCACACATTGCATGACCCTCATATTTTTCTATCTTTGATTAACAAAGTGTTTTATATTATTATACATATTAACACTATACATTGTGTTATATATCCACTCTACATCTAGTTATATTCACACTACACATTAGGTTACATTACTTTAGATGACATTACAGACTACACAAAGCAGCAGACAGTGTTTTGCTGAGTCAAACAGGCATCATGCTATCCTCATGGTGTATAAACACCAGAACATGCATCCCTGTGTCGATATGACCGATGAGGTAATGCTCTGAATAATGGATGAAGCTCTCTGCTGGCAGCAGAGGGCCACATATTATTCAGTTTGTTCCCTCGCTGGGTTGGGGAGGACTCCAACTTGATCATAGTCCAATGATACTCACTATAAAGTCAAGCCTATATATTGTTCATGGTTTATTGTGTACGTTTCATGTATTAAATGTTTGTACAGGAAACATACCCAATATATGATGTTGTCTTATTGTATGTGTGTGTACACGGTCTCATATTTGGGGCTGTGTGTGTGTTTAGTATTTGGTTATAGAGCCCCCTCCTGGTTAATAATAAGCACTGCAACTAACTGCAGTATGTCAGAGTAGAGTATTGTTTTTTTTGTATTGTTTTGTAAGGTTTATCATAACTTGGGTTGCATGGATTGCAATACATTAAGCAGGATGAACCTCAAACTTTTTCAACCAGTTTCAACAACTTTATAAATGCTATTTTCCATTTCCCCCCTCTCCATTCCATCCATCCCTCCATCCCTCCTATCCCGTTCTTTCTCTCCCTCTTTCTCTCACCCCTTCCCCTTCCATTCATCCATCTATCCCCCCTCCCCTTCCCTCTCCCTCCCGAACCTCCCCCCCCCCGCCCCCATCCCCTATCCCCCCACCCCAACACCCACACACCACCACCACCCCCGCCCCCCACCCCAGCACCCTGCCATCCCCCGACCACTGTGTGTCCCTCCCGACGTCTCGGGGCTGGTTCCGCAGGCGCTCCCCCCACCGGCGCCCCCCCGGGGCCCAGCGGAGCAGCTACGACCTCCGGGAGAGGGTGTACATCGGCAGCCTCATGCCCCTGGAGATGGCTGTCTACCAGCAGGTGCCCACCGATGAGGCTGAGGCCCAGATGCTGGCCAGCTCCGACCTGGACGACATGAAGAGTAGGAGGAGACACACACACACACACACACACACACACACACACACACACACACACACACACACACACACACACACACACACACACACACACACACACACACACACACACACACACACACACACACACACACACACACACACACACACACACACACACACACACACACACACACACACACACACACACAGTCATGCCCTGGACGACATTAAGAGTAGGAGGGAACCCACACGCAGACATACATAAACATATACAGTATATACACAAACAATACACACACAAGCATGCATAGACATATACAGTGTAAACACATGCACGCTTCACACAGACTAAATATACATAACCTGGGCGACCCTGATAGATTAAGTACCATTGTACACACATACATAGACATTTGCAGCATACAAACAGACATATACTGTATTTACAAGTTTATATTGATACACACATGCACCTGGATATCATGAAGAGTAAGAAGAGACCAATGTAAAGAAATTGGCATAAAGTATATATGTACACATACATAGACATATACATTATATAAACAAGCACAAATAGTAATTGAGTTTGCTGACAAACACATAGACACATACCATACACACACAAATACAGTATGTATGCAAACACATTCACATCTATAGTGTGCACCCATGCATTTACATTTAGGACACTTTTATCCAAAGCAACTTACAACGGTTCATGCAAACATTTGCAGCAGAGTCAACCGTGGAAGGTGACAGCCAGCTCGTCGGGAGCAGTTTGGTGTTTGCTCAGCGACATCTCAACGCTCAGCTACGTTGAGCCGGAAATCGAACTAGCAATCTCAAAAGTCACCCCAAATACACACTGAACACACACATATCTGAAAGACATGAAGAGTAAGGACAATGCATGTACACAGGATATTTAGCCATGTTTAGATGTATACAAACATACAAATAGGAGCTCTTTCACTGCTTCACTTCTGAAAGATCGTCGATGGCGCCCTCTAGTGGTGCTTATAGATATTAAAGACTTGTTCATGCAGTTTTTTTTCCATTATTCTGTAGTCTGTAGATATGTGACCAAACTAGGATAAGAAAACACATGTTTGTGTATAAAAGTAGCAATTATGAAACTGGAGTTAAGATGTAAATTTCACATATTGAACCCGGAAGATGTAAATGTGGCTTTATATAGTTTTTCTCACTAGTGAATTAAATCAATGTTGAATGTCTCATAAAGTGTTGACTTGTGGTGAATATGGCTAATAATGTATTTATGTAAGACACTTTGGATAAAAGCAGCCACACAGTGTAACAAACTTGCATTGGATATGAATGGTCTAAAGGGGAGAAGCTAAACTGGCAGTGAACTCAAACAAGGTTGCGAGTTCGAGTGAGATAATGAATGTGAGGGAAAGTGGTTAGAAACGGGTAATTTTTTGGGGTAAAAGCAGAGTGGTTCCACTTCCTCGGGGGGTGTTAATTAAAACCGGTTGATTCCCCCTCCACCATCGATCCCGCCGCCGGCCCTTCCCGCTCTTTACAGCTCTGTCGCCCCCCCCCCCCCCCCCCCCCCCCCACGTGATCGCTCAGATCTGGGCCGCCTCCCCTCCATCCGTCTGGACCAGGACTCATGAAGTCATTGGTTCACTCCCTCGTTCACTCATGCTCTCTCTCATTGGCTCACAGAGGCTGTCCTGATATGGCTTGTGATCATGCGTCTCTTGAATGAGTCATGAGGCATGAGATATTTTTAGATTGTGTCAGGGGGATTTCTTTCTGAACTGTTGCGTCAATGGCGGATGAGGCTTCTCGGAGCAAAAGTAGCGCACCGTAGTTGTAGTATTGTCTCCTCTCTCGCAGAGTGAGCACTGATCAAAGTGTCAGGTAGAGTTCTTCATGCCCTTGCAGGAACGCTACTTGATTCTTCAAGGACGGCAGATGTGCTAGTTGGTGAGAGAGTCAATGTACCAGTAAGACATTGAAACAGGGGTACTGTGATCATGCCACCGATTGTGGCTGCGAAAAGCTAAAAAGGAATGCAAAATAGGATCCATGACAATTTTCATTGATGATGATCCAATGTTAATAATAATAATATGAAATGTTTGGTCAGTTTAAACTATGCAAAAGTGAAAATTGTTGGTCCTATTTTCTAAACTGTGTATAAATGTTTTAGTTTTTTTAACAGATTGTTTACTTTAATCAGCCGATCATATCCAATTAATAAATCTTCACATTTCGCCGTATGCACATGCACACACAAACACAATTGGTTTCCATAGTTACCTGTGATGCATGCCATCAAAGCTGAGCAGACAGAACATCCCCGTTGATTCCTGAGTGCTATTTAAGAACCCAAAGTATTTTGTGTGTTGGTGTGTGTTTGTTAGTGTGTGTTCCGGTTTCTTTGACCAGGCATTTATCAACATATCGGAATATCAGCCTGTATTAATGATATGCTAGTGCGGTCCCCTCAATTGTCAACCGTTTACTCAAAACGTGACATCATCAGCTTGGACTTCTTTCGTCATGGAAAAACTACTTTAGGAATAATCCAATCTATATGTTTTCCACTCAAAGGATCGATCCACTGGACCACATCATGGAACAGGGCGGGGCTTCAGTAGGCGTTCGTTGGTGGTGGGGGTGCTTCTGAAAAAAAGTGCATCACTTTTATCATGATTTCCTCTTGGAGGTCTGGTGGTAAAGCCTAACTTTCGTAGTTTCTCCTCTGGCTGTGGATAAGGGCCCCTGCTGTGGAGATTACGCCATACTTTAGACGAGTGAAAGTTTCTTGATTTGTCCTTGACAATCTCTGTATTATTTTCCAACGAGTGAAATTGATTTTTAGATAATTACCTTTAAGGCTCCATTCAGGTAATTAAGTTGATTAATTTCTTTGATTTGTTGAGGGGGAACCTGTTTATTACGGCAGTATCCTTAACGTCTTCAGTCACTTGGCTTTTCTTTGTTCCAAGCAAACTTGATCCTATCACAGTTAAAAACTGGTTGAAAACCAGAGGAATACCAGTTCTGAAAGGAGTTTGAATATATTTCAATTGAGAGAACACACTGTTTTTGGGAAAACAAGACTTTGTGGAGACCCATTCCCAATCTTGTGAGAAGCCAGCCGTTGTTGACCCAAACTTGTTTAGACAAGCCTTTGAGAAGACCCAACTCTTGACAAAACCCAACGGTCAAGAAGATCTGGTCTTTGTGAAGACTCATTCTTTGGGAAAACAGCTTTTGTGGGGACACAATATTTGTGCATACCCAACGTTTGTGTAGACCCAGGCTCCGCAGAGCACAGGGGCCCAGGGCTGTGCAACGGCACCCAAGAGCCCAGAACCCTGGATGAACAGAGCGTCCGCCCGGAGCGGGGTGGAGCGGAGGAGGAGGCCCCATCCGCGGAGATGACAGACCGCCCAGCGACTGAGGACAAGGAAGACAACCACATGGACCACCCCCAGGACCACCATCAAGACAACAACCAGGACCACCACCAGGGCCACCACGACGGGTATACCCCCAAGAAGCGGGGTGCTCAGGCCAAGCACCACCACCCTCTGGAACACCAGTCCAGCGGTTTGATGACCCCCCATCAGCAGCACGAGCCGGCGCACCGTGGCTCACTGTTCACCGACGAGCACTTTGAATTTGAGGAGTTTGTTCTGGATTTCGACGACTATGACCTGCTGGAGTCCATCCACAGCCAGCTGGCGTCTCCCCTGGAGCCCGTCCGTGAGTAGCGTTCGTCTGATAGTCACAGTGTCAGCTTAGTCGGGCTCTCCTGGTCCCCGAAGATGGCAGCAAGGAAGAAGTTTTTGAAATGTGGTTATGAGGTCAAACCAAAGCAAGACATGGGGATTTTGAAGGGACAGGAATGTCTATTGACTGCTGGTTAGGGGTACTCGTAGCTGAAAGGTGGTGAAAGGTTAAACCTTCCGCAGTCTATCTGAATTCATGATGCTGCCTAACTCCTACCTACTCCTTACTGACATGAATCCAAAAAAAATGAATCACTTTTATTCTTGAGATGAAAAAGTCTGCTGAAGGACTAAATATAAATAATTAAATCATATTATACATCAGATTAGACCATTTATTTTATATTTGCGATTGGTGTTGTTTGATGAAAAAGGGTTTATTTTTAGAATTCCCTTCCTGTGATCCGACCAAACTCTTGAACTGATATGAATAGCCATGCATCTGAAAGCCCCCATACTATGTTCTGAACTGGGCTAACACCATAGCGATCGACCGCTGGGCCACTTGTTTCCATTGATTGCGCGGCCGACTGCCAGACTAATTAACCATAATCTGGGGCTTGGCCGTGCCGTGGCCACAAGCAGTGCAGAGCCGGCCCATGTTATTGAGTGCATTGACACAGAGCAGCTGTGTCAGATCCGGTGGCTCCAATTTGGTGTTGGCGAGCTGGCCACAGCTGGAGCGGAAACCCGGCTCATTGATAAACTATAGCGTTTTGCTCTCTTTTGTCCCGTCTGCCACGAGAATCTCTATGGGGTGTGTCCAAGTTATGTAATGACATTTGTAGGTATAGGCCTGTGCTATGAACGGGTCAATGGTTGCGTTATACTATGCTGCTTGTCAAACAAACACATATCTGTACCGGTACACACACACATCCACAGACCTTCGCAATCGCACACTCCCACTCGCACACTAACACACATACACACACACAAACACACACACAAACACTTCCCCCCATGCACACACACACAATTACCCCCCCCCCCCCACACACACACAAACTTAAACACACATACTGTGTCGCCAAGGCCCTATCTCCATCTTTATCCTATTGAGTTTATATACAGTAGAACATGTTGCCATGAAAATAGTGTCATCTAAACCCATTGACCATTTAATTTCCCCAGTTATGATGCTATATTTATACATTTAAAATTGCTTTAAACTTCCCACATTCCTCACTAGCCCCTTTCAGTAGGCCCTGGGGTTATCCCATTCCCTCTGGCTTTCCAGGTCTCTAAATTGTCCTTTTGAAGTCAGAGGAAACCGTGTCACGCCGTCTCCGTCCCCGGCAGTAAGCCATAGCAAGGTCTTCTGGTGAGAACTCTTCCTCCTGTCTCATTACGTAAAACACGGCTTGTGGGCGAAGGAGCATGCAAATTCAATTTCTCCCCCTGTGACCACAAATGTCTGCCGGTAATTCTACATCTCTCTCTTGGTTGACCTCTGCCTTGGTTCCAATGGAAGACTGGGATACTCGGTTAGCCATGTTCACATTTCCCCAAACTATTCTGGATTATAAATTCTTTCCGGATTTAAATTAACTTTATTATAAAGGAAGGAGAAATTACTGACATTACACAAAAACGTAATATTCCCATTTGACTCACAAGTGTGCCACTCGCTTAACTCTCACCTCTGGAAAGCTCAGCGAATGAGACTCAACATAAGAGTCCCCCCCCCCCCCCCCCCCCCCCCCCCCCCCCCCTGGTTGTTGTTTGTGTGCACAGGTCACAGATTCGAGGACAACCCCGGCGTGAGAAGACACCTGGTGAAGAAGTCGTCGCGATGCCAGCTGTCCCGGGCCAACAGCTCCGGGCCGCTGTCCAGCCTCAAGAAGAAGAAGAGGGCGGCGGACAAGAAGACCCACGAGGTGAGGGGTCCGCACTCACGGCTCAGATCCAACTGGGCTTTATTAACCCCGGGGGGCACCGGTCATCCTTTGCTCAGCTCTCAATGGAAGATAACTAGAGGAATCAATTAAACAGGCCAGTGTAGTACAACAATACAGTTAGGAATAAAAGTAGACTCTGCGTGTGTTCCTCAACTGTCAAGTTTTTTAGATTGTCTTTTACACTTCTTCTCGTTCATTTGTAACTCTATTGGATGATGGCATCAGGGTTAGGCTGTACGATTGTACTGATTCCACCCATGTCTGAGTGTCACAGGATTGTAAGGTATTTTTGGTTAATGGCGTAGACAAAAATGCTTTTATGTTGAATACTGTGCTAAATCAATCATCATCTACACACAACTAATTGGCAGTTCTTTCTTCACTACTTTACAATATCAATAAGTGAATGGTATTGTCATCTCAAAATTCTTAAAAATCGATCTAATAAAATCTACCAGACAAATGTCTAGCCAAACTGGTGTGGTGGCATTCACTTGCCCACTGGTTTGTTGACATTGGGAAATCGGGATGTTTATTTCACCTTGCATTCTTTCAGGGCTAGGCTGTACAGATACTGTGTGTTCCTGCAGATTAAATTCAATTTTCGGTAAGACTTTGAACTAATCCTGTTTGAACTGCTGGATTCACTGAACAAGTGACTTACGCCAAGATAAATTACCAATGTTTCTTTTTATAGCTTTGAGTTTTATGGGAAGTGAATTTTACCATGACACCGTGTTGGGAAGTCGAACGTTTTCCTTTCCAAGTACCCAGTTGCTCTCTGAACTATATCCAAACCGCGGGTAATTCTATTAGTTGGACTATGTGTAGACTGTCTCTTTGAATTAGCGGTCTCCGTCTGTTGGATTTTCCTCTGTCAGTTTGACCTCATGTTTGGGTAAACAGAACTCCTCCGCAAGGTGTCTGTCCACAACCACAAATCTTCAGGAAATGTAAAACATCTTCCATGTTTTAACATTTGACTGTTGAGAAGGAAAAAACAAATGGTAATAGTTGTAAAGGCCCTGGAATCCTGCTTGTGCATTATCATCATGTGCTGTTTGCTAAGCGCGTTCATCAAACTGACATTAACAACAGTGCACACTCACTTGGGTCGGCCACAGTTGGGATTAGAGCAGCCATGTTGGAGCCATTTTCCTTTAATTTAGAGACCAACATCAGGTTCAGTGTCGTTAGGTTCATCATGTTCCCAGTACATCCCAGGAATGGAATCCTAGCCCCACCCTCAACTTTGAATACTTACTGGGAATTTAATATACAGGTCTGATTGTTTGTCGTAAAAATGCATTGCTCGGTTACGCGTTACCGTTATGTCTCTTCCCATTCGGCACACCTAACCATCCACGGAAGGAGGGATCCCTCGTCTGTTATTTGGTTTCTTCCCTCTGGGTTTTCCTTGGAATCCCCTCTAATTGGTGTATGGGTCATGGGGTATAATGTGGTATAATGTCGGCCAGTGAAGTCCTTGCGACTGTATCAAAATACAATTTGTCCATAAAAAGTCAATGCTTGTCTCTAGAGCATGTGTACCTGTGCAACCTCTTTAGTCTAATCTCTTCCCACAGCTCTGTCAGTATGGTCCAAAACACATCCACACCAACACCTTAAGGTTTTCAACATTAATATTGTGCTGACCTAGAGGTGCTTAAATGGACGACGCGTCATACTTCTATATCTGGTCTTGGCTTCATTGATCAGCAACGGTTAACATGTATAATGGTGACTTTATGGGTTTTAGCTTTGTAATGGGTTTAATAAACCTAAATCGAAATCCTAAAATGGCCGATCATAGACCCATAGCAAGCTACATGCTCTTACCTTTTAGCGTGCGTCGCTCCGCAGGTGTTTGTGGAGCTGAACGAGCTGATCGTGGAGAAGGACCACGAGATGCGCTGGAAGGAGCGCGCCCGCTGGATCAAGTTTGAGGAGGACGTGGAGGAGGAGACGGAGCGCTGGGGGAAGCCCCACGTGGCCTCGCTCTCCTTCCGCAGCCTGCTGGAGCTCCGTCGCACCATCACCCATGGTACAGCCACGCACACACAAATGTCTTTATATATCTTCCATATTAATCACTACTTATCAAGGTTCTCATACTATTTGCATAATACATAGCAGAACATCATTTGAAAACTTACAAATGTTTTATCTTTGAAATTTCGAAGAAAGGAAAACATCAAATGTTTTTCAAGTCGAAACTTATTTTCTTTAATGGATGTCGGTGTCCCCTGCACCTCGCTGACCTCGCATCACTCTCCGCTCCACCTCTAACCCCCATCCTCCCCCGCGCCCCCTGAAGGAGCCATCCTGCTGGACCTGGAGCAGAACACCCTGCCAGGCATCGCCCACCTGGTGGTGGAGACCATGGTGATGTCAGACCAGATCCGGGCTGAGGATCGTTCGGGGGTCCTGAGGGCTCTGCTGCTCAAGCACAGGTCAGACATGAGGGGTCAGGGGGGGTGACCAGGGGGGGATTGTTTTCACCCCAGACGGGGAACAGGGCTGTGACAGCCGCAGGTAGAGAGAGAAAAGAGAAGGGATTGAAAACAATGACACAAAAACTAAAAACACAGAAAATATGTGTATAAACACAATAATAGTAGTAGGAGATTAAAAACAACATCAATAGATACAGATAATTACAATAAATATATAATATACATTTTTTTCTGTCTTTGTGGCCTTTTTGCCTTTATAGACAGGCAGTCCAGGCAGACAGGAAACTGGATTTTAAATGAGAGTATGACATGTAGCATAGACCGGGAATCAAACCCGGGTCGCTACAAGGGTTCGCTGCCGGGTTAGCGCACATGAGCTAGGCTGAGCCACCGACACCCTACCACTACCCCCGGAGGACCCTTAATGTGCATTAACTACTTCACCTTTCCGGCTAATGTACTCTTAAACATGATGTGACATGATGTGATATGATGCGACGGCGACCTCAGGTTCAATAAGCGCACCTTTCCAGGTCCGGGAAAGACAGACCTCGATGGCGTTTGAATTTCCTGGAATACACATATTAGACCAGAGAGGGAAACAAACTCAAAGCTTTGGCCCCAGGGCCACCTCTCCAACCCAAGCAGCGCGTTAACCTTCCCCGGCCTCGCAGCCCGCCATGCCTCATCGGAGACCTGTTTTTCCTCAGGCAAATCCTTATTCCTTCTTTTCATCCTCTCTCTCTCTCTCTCCTAACCCCATCGGGAGAGTCGTGTTTCCACCCTGGCTTTGAAACGCGGCAGGGAATGGCGTGTAAGTCAGGGCTCGTGGGCAGCAGGTCTCTGAACCCTTTATTGGAAGCGTTGGGTTGGCGGGATTGGGGGGGGGGGGGGCGAGCGTGACAGGAGCCAGGATGAAGAAGGGGGGGAGCGCGGACTGCGTATGTTGTGCCGGGCATTAGCGGGTTAAGACCGTGGCATGGCATTAGGCCTCCTCTGCGGCCCGTGCAACGCCAGATGTGGACAGTTTCCGCTGGCCCTTGAAAGCGCCGCTCGCCTGATGCCCAGGAAAAACAGAAGGAACAGATAATTTGAATAAAGAAGAAAAGATTCCTGGAATGTGCAGACGGCCATCTGGTCTCCCTAAGCCGCCGTTTTTAGTTGCGTGATATGAAGGGCTTTCTCACCATTTCTCGGCGAATTCAGAAGATAAAATATTTTAAAAGGTGTTTGTATAAAATTGAACTTCTACTGGATATATATGTGCAGACATAAAGGTATTTTCAGTGTTTTAATGACTGAGAGTTCACTCTCACCCGCAGCAAGAATCGACCAATAGGGAGTATAGCACAGTTATTTAGTTGAATAAACGCATGAGTGCACTGCAAACTACAGCAGATGACCATGAGTGAGATCTGACCAGCGCTATAAGTAACCGTTTCTAAGACACGCATGAATCTGTTTTAAAACAGAAGGATATCGACCGATACCAATCCCCTCCCCCCCAGACCAATGAACAACATTATATATTTCCTTATGAAATCATTTAATAGTGAAGCTCAAATGGAATAATGACCATCATATGTGAATGTATTCATATAGGAGGTGTACACTTATCACTTCCTGACGCCACATTAAATCACAAACCTCTTTATTGATTACTGTTTCCATGGAGGCTCTCGGTCCACTGGCCCAGCACAGTGGGGTGCCAGAGGCGTTCCATCGATCAGTCAAAGGCACAGAGTGAGCGTGATCTACATTGCAGTCAGCTGTCAGAATGAATTACCGTGTAAGGGCTGAGCCAGGGCTGGTGTGTGTGAAGAACCCTGTAGGATCCACAGCTCTCCATTGTGCCGAGGAAGCCAAAGTTGAAACCTGTGGATTTAGAACGGGGAATGCAGTTTATCCTTCATAAGAGTATGAATATCTTATTACAACAGGCCTACAGGTGTTCGTGTCACCAGTTGTGGAGGTTATTTCTTTATTCATGTGTTTTTGAATTTTTGTTCGTAGTTTAAAGAAATTCTAGCTTTATATCTATTAAAAAAAATCTAGAATAATCTTACCTGGATCGCCGTAAGGGGTATTCCTATGTGGTTAGCACATAGGCAACCTCTAGGAAATGCAATTCTCTGTCTGTATGAACGCCTACACACAGCATTGACAGACACATGTCCTTTATGGGATTTAAAAGATAATGAAACATATGGGAGAGCTCATGGTGTCCGTCTGTCTCGTGCAGTTCTCCTCAGCCAAAGTTCCCGTCTCCTCTCTCTGGACCCCCCTCTTTAAAGACACAATGGTACAGTCCGGTTTTCCACCAATAACAGAGTAATAGTCATGGACACTGCACGCCAGTGCTAAAACTTTGTCTGTGTTACGGTTGCAGTGATTGCTGCTGGTGCAACTAACATGGATTCATGTTTTATTAGAATGGCTTTGTGATATTTGACCTTTGGACGATGTGACACACTGACTGTTTAACCCTTGTTCAACCTATTTAAACCAAAGAGCAGAACGATTAACTGGATGATGTTGTCTAAAAACCAAAAATTAAACTAAACCTACGTGCTCATTTATTCCTAAAAACATTCTGTTGCTTTTGTTACTAGCATGTGTCCTCGCATAAAGCAACTGCATTGTTTGCCCAACTTCACGTTGAGAAACTTTAAGGTTGTTTAAGAGCGATTGCAGCACCTGAACTTCCCCTGCACCTCCATTGGGAATTTCTGAAACATGTGTGACGGAGAAAAAACAATTATTGAACCAATTCTTCTGCCCAAAGTACTAGGAGTGATGTTGTTTTGACTTTTAGGAATTGAACAACGGACATGAGTGACACTGTTGTAATAGATTGATCATAGACAGGGCATCTATTGCTCTTTATCGTTGTGCCATTGATACATGTTCCCACATGTCAGGCTGCTAAACCTCCTCTCTGTGTCTCCTGACTGCCCCCCCACCCCGTCTCCTCCAGCCACCCGAGTGACATGAAGCACCGCTTCCACCGCCTGCAGTCCACCAGCCAGCCTCCACGGCAGCTTCAACCACCAAGCCAACCACCAGCACCCCACGCCCCCGCCCGACACCAGCCTGCCGCCGCTGGCCGAGGACGGCGAGGAGCACCCGGACAAGGGGCCTGTGTACGACCCCAAGCAGGAGGTCTTCGTCAGCCTGTTTGTATGTTCAGACAGTCCTTCTTTTTTTGTTCTCTTTTTTTGTATTTTCTCGTACTTATTGTTGTCCCATAATGGCTCTCTGGATTGGTTGCCTTTGAAGCTACTTCTTTTTTAAATGATGTGTATTATTATGTGTGATGTCTCACGATGGCATATGTTCATTTACTTATCCAACTTGTGGATGTTAACTTCAAAT
The DNA here is from genome assembly GCA_900291075.1 of Melanogrammus aeglefinus. Lineage (NCBI taxonomy): Eukaryota > Metazoa > Chordata > Actinopteri > Gadiformes > Gadidae > Melanogrammus > Melanogrammus aeglefinus. Next base: position 24,200 of record OLKM01000496.1, on the reverse strand, counting down.
GAACTTGAACTTGAACCAATGAACTTCCGCTCTGTCCTTTCCGCTCTGTGCTTTTTGAAACGTTGTGTTCCGAGTGTCTCGGTTCTGTGAAGATACACTTGCATGTGCAAAGAGTAATGGTGTGGTTTGAGTCCTGTGATTCCACTTTGATTGTACTTGTAAGTGTCCCACCCTGATGAGGTCATGGGCGGGTCTGTTTTAAGACCCTCCTCTCGCACATGTGGCAGTTATTGCTCTTAGTCAGCCTGCAGGTGCTCCTAGTTAAACCCTCTTGATGCATTAGCTGCCAACACGTAAAGCTCCCCGCAGCTTCAACCTTTGGCAAACGCAAAACAGCCCATTCTGAGAAAAAAGAAACCATAAAACCCAACGCAAACTTTGGAAAAATGGGGTTCATGTCCTATCCTAGTGTAATGATAAAGTACAATTCAGATTTGGAGATCCCTTTTAAAGAGATTGTTTTTGCTCCATTGTGATGACAAATCGGGGTCTGTAAATCGTAAATCGTATTCACCCCTTCTTCTTCTTCTTCTTCTTCCCAGAAATCGCTCCACCCGCTGCCGCCCGAGGGCCACCCCGCTGCCGCCCGCTCCATGAAGCTCCTCGCTAAGATCCCTAAAGATGCAGAGGCCGTCATCGTTCTCTGTGGTGGGTGTAACAACAAAACACAACACAACATTACCACAGATAGGAATGTACTGAGTTTAGTGTTCTTCTTGGGATACCACACTGCTTTCTAACTGTTTGCTCCGCACTAAGAACAACCACAAAGCCAAAAGTAGGTTGGGAACTTCGCTTGTATCCTTCACAATCTTTTGAAGTTTGTTCGATTAAAAAAGAGTGAGACGTTTACGACTAATCACAATTATGTTAACATTAGGATTCTGTGTTTTATATTAAAGCTCTAATACGCATATCATGCACAGATATGTGTACCGGTATTTGTGTTTTATTTCTAATTATTGCTGTGCTGTACTTCTGCTACTCTGTGAGGTTCACCTTACTCATCCGGGATACATGGTGTTAAACATAGTATGGTAAAGCGGCCCTCTGACGGGCAGCTCTCTGGCCGCGTCCCTAGGTTGCGTGGAGTTCCTGGAGCAACCAGCTATGGCGTTCGTCAGGCTGAACGAGGCGGTGCTGCTGGAGTCGGTGCTGGAAGTCCCGGTCCCCGTACGGTTCCTCTTCGTCCTGCTGGGCCCAAGCCAGAATAACATGGACTACCATGAGATCGGGCGCTCCTTTTCCACACTCATGTCTGACCAGGTACAGCATCAGACTTTATTGATTTGGTTTGTCCTTTAGTGAAAGGCTGGTGTCCATTGTGGAGGGTCTTTGGCGTTTATGCCCTCCAATGTCATTTTTGATAAAAAAAAATCTAGATTGATTTTGGATTGAAATGGGATATCTCTATGCTTTCTAAGTTGAAGGAAATGCTTTGTAACAATAATGTACAGGGATCCAACAAAACACCCAGTATCACTTTGTTAACTTTGATCCCGCTCCTGCCTCTGCCCAGAACTTCCACGAGGTGGCCTACTTTGCCGACGACCGGCAGGATCTTCTCAACGGGATCAACGAGTTCCTGGACTGTAGCATTGTGCTCCCGCCGTCGGACGTGGCGGGGAAAGACCTCCTGAAGACGGTAGCCGGCTTCCAGAAGGAGATGATGCGCAAGAGGAAGGAGCGGGTGCTGAAGAAGCAGCAGTCCTTCTGCCTGGGACCAGAGCAGGTCCACAAAGGTACCCCATTTAGTCCTTCTGCCTGGGACCAGAGCAGGTCCACAAAGGTACCCCATTTAGTCCTTCTGCCTGGGACCAGAGCAGGTCCACAAAGGTACCCCATTTAGTCCTTCTGCCTGGGACCAGAGCAGGTCCACAAAGGTACCTCATACAGCCCTTCTCCCAGGGGCTGGGGCCGGCCCTTCTCCGTGGGGTTGGACCAGGTCCAAATAGGTTCCTCATCATTCTCTCAGAGGGTGGAGCAGGTCCACAAAGAAACCACATCATATCCCCCTGGGATGTGGACATGGGCAAAATAAAGTGTGTGCTTTATTTTTATGCATACCACAGAAACCAATTTTGGAGACTTGATCTTGTTCCAAAACATCTATCATTATACCACAGTATTATTAAATACTCAACCTTGGTCATTAACGCTCCGAGAGTGTACATTGTTTTAAATAATGGGACTCTGCCTCTTAAGAGTTCAAAATAAATTGGTAATACATGACTATTGACCAGATGTGTCCTTGACAACGCAACAACAAAATGCTCAAGCACCATGGGAGAATATTTTAATTTCAGCTGATTAAGTCGATCATAAAACCTTCTGCGGTGGTAAGCAATCTCAGACTCACCTAGGCTGCATCACCACCCGCGTCATACATAATGCACCTTACGTCCTGGCCCCCCCCTGTTGTGCTTTATCCCTTCCATATGGAGTGTCTTTATGACCTCACTGACTCATTAGGACAGCTTGCACGTTGGAGATACTGTGCTGTTTGCAAGTTTGAGAATCATTTCGAAAATTTGGGCTACTTCTTCCAGATAATGAGGTTGGAGCTCTGGCAGCATCCTGGATGATGTGATCAGCTATGATGCATCTTTGTTCTAACTGCATGGCAGATATTCACTGCAAACTACTGTGAACAGGAAAAGAGCATTTCTGGGGATGATGCAAAATCGAAATGTATTGTATAATCCATCTTCTTGAAATATCTTATGTTTCAGTAGCTCATATACATATTTCAGTAACTCATGTACATGTTTCAGTAGCTAATTTACATATTTGATTAGCTCATGTACATATACCAGCAGCTCAAGAGTATATTTCATCAGCTTTACCATGTGTTTAGGGGGCATGGTGGTTGTCTGATCTTGTCTTGTGTTTGACTCCCATTCGACAGGTTATTGGTTTGAACCCCAAATGTTCACAGACAGTGAGCAAGAACAATAAATCTTACCTGTCCCCTAGTGACGTATACAAAATTATATGTCCCTCCGTATTGATCATGTGGTTCTGTAATAATTCACTGTAAGGCACTTTGGGTACCTGTATTTAAAGAGTCCCTTCGTATTGGTCATGTTTTTCTGTAATTATTCACTGTATGGCGCTTTGGGTTCCAGTATTTAAAGTTTCCCTTCATATTGATCATGTATTTCAGTAATTATTCAAGATCCAGTTGCTTTCGGTACCTGTATTTAAAGAGTCCCTCTGTATTGATCATGTGTTTCAGTAATAATTCATTGTAAAGGGCTTTGGGAACCTGTATTTAAATTGCCCCTTGGTATTGATCATGTGTCCAGGTAAGGTGCTTTGGGTGCCTGTATTCAAAGAGTCCCTGTGTATAGACTGCGTGTATTAGTGGACATTCTCGTAACTTGCTCCGCAGAAGCAACTCCGGAGGAGCAGGAGGAGGCGGACCAGGAGGTGGACCCCCTGAAGCGCTCGGGGGTCCCGTTCGGCGGGCTGATCCACGACATCCGGCGCCGCTACCCGCGCTATGTCAGCGACCTCCGCGACGCGCTGGACATCCAGTGTGTGGCCGCCGTCATCTTCATCTACTTCGCCGCTCTGTCACCCACCATTACCTTCGGAGGACTGCTTGGTACGTTCTGCGCACTCCGGCAGTGGAAACACACTGTGTTCATTATGTCGGTGGTTCTTAGACTGTTTGATGTACCTTTAAGATGTTTTAATCTGCCAAGTGCCCCTTGGTGCAAACATGAACATTAAACAGATGGTTTAGCGAGAAACATGGGCTTGTGCTTCACTTATGATTGCTGTCGTTTATTGGAAATATTAAACATCTTTTGGTTAATATTCAGAATAAATTATTTTTTATAAAGATGGAATTATTTTTTTGTAATTTGTTCATAACCAACATCGGTCTTAGTTCACTGTAAGATAATGCTTCAGCTTTGCATCTTTTAAATACACACGTTTTAAATATTCCTTCTTTGGTTTCTGTGTCCTCTTCACACAGGAGAGAAAACGGAGGGCATGATGGGAGTGTCGGAGCTCATTGTTTCCACGGCAACCCTGGGCGTTGTCTTCTCCCTGCTGGGGGGTCAGCCACTGCTCATCATCGGCTTCTCTGGCCCCCTGCTGGTGTTTGAAGAAGCCTTCTATAAGGTGATGAAAACACTACCTCTCCTGCACCAAACCACCACCACCACCACGCCTTCAAACAGCTCAGCCTCAAAGGTCGCTCTTGTAGACTCAAGCCCTTTATTGAATATGGTGTAAAGAAGAAAGATAGTACCAACACAAATGTACCAAAAATACACTAAAAGACAATAAAATCAACTTCCACGACCAACATCCACATAAAGATACTTTCATTAGTTTCCCATCTGGCCTTGATGAGATATGTTCACCAGATATGTATTTTCCTTTTCCTCATATATTCCAATATAACGCCTACCGTCACTCCCAACAGGTGACATTAAGCGAAAGACCAACAAGCTGGTGAATTATAAATGGTTAAAGTCTAAACCATGCATATTTACAAATTTTGTTACATCATTTTGTTCCCCTCATATATTGCAATCAACCATCACTACCAATGCAAAACCCCTCATTAGCTCCCACAGATGTTTTGATGAAACCGTTTCCCTTGTGCGTGTTTCCCGGTTCCCAGTTCTGCCAGGCTCATGACTTTGAGTACCTGACGGGCCGAGTGTGGATCGGCTTCTGGCTGGTGTTCATCGTGCTGGTCATGGTGGCGGCTGAGGGCAGCTTCCTGGTGCGCTACATCTCGCCCTTCACCCAGGAGATCTTCGCCTTCCTCATCTCCCTCATCTTCATCTACGAGACCTTCTCCAAGCTCATCAAGGTAGCCACTGCCAGTGGGGTAGTAGAGAGGGCTTTCGACCAGGAAGCTGCTGGTTTGATTCCCTTATCGTCCTAGCCAAGTGTCGAGGTGTACCGGAGCAAGGCACCTAAGTGCTCCCATTGAGCTGGCTGTTGCCCTGCGCGGTTGACCTTGCCATCAGCGTAAGAATGTGTGCGTATGGCTGCAACATTGAATTGAGGCAATAAACTGTACAGCGCTTTGAGAGACCACTGGTCTGAAAAGCGTTACATAAATGCAGTTCATTTAGCGTTTGTAATCTAGTTATTTAGCAGATCCTTTTATAAATGCTAATCAATTTTGACACATTATGATCATTAATGAGCAGGTAGGGGTTGGGACATATTAGCTCAAGCTCCCATGCCGACAGATAGACTGGAGACCTTGGGGTTTTAACACAGAACCTTTCAGATGTGAAGTAAGACCACCCTAGCCTCTGTACACAATCCTTCACATAAACTGGTCAAAGCTAAACAAGTAATCCTGATAAGCAATTTGACCGCTTTGAGCTGTTTAAATACGCAATATCAGATGATGTAGTCATTGTACCTATTAACCATATCAGACACCATAACATATAAGTAAGTTATAAATTGAGTTCATCTTAATATCCATTTGGGGATGAATAGGGTTATAAAGCAACAATCCATCCTTCTACTGTTTCCATCGCGTCATTAGTTTTAACCAGTCGTTCTAACCCTGTTATGGTCTCGCCAGGTGTTCCAGGAGCACCCCTTGATGGAGACCTACCCTGCCTCCCACTCCCAGACGGGCCCTTGGATAGGCATCAAAGTGGGAGACCCTTCAGAGGGTCACGAGGACGAGGCCATGGTCCTGAACCAGCCCAACACGGCCCTGCTGTCCCTGGTCCTCATGATGGGAACCTTCTTTGTCGCCTTCTTCCTCAGGAAGTTCCGCAACAGCCGCTTCCTGGGTGGGAAGGTGCGGAACTCTCCTCCCCCCGTCAGATCCCGACGGTCCACGTTCCCGTTGAATGTAGCGCTGAAAAGCGCAAAGCATGCTTTTAAGTTCATGGATTTTCCCTTATATTCGTTTGTAGCATAAGGATACATGAAGCAGCCGCTGTCATGATGCTGTTGTTTATGTACCTTTGTTCTTATCCTCTGCAGGCCAGGAGGATCATCGGTGACTTTGGGATCCCCATCTCCATTTTATTATCCGTTCTTTTGGATTACTCCGTTTCCGACACATACACACAGGTATTCATGCGATAACGACATTTGAAAGGAAAATAAGTAGAAGGCAATGCAAGAAATAGAAGGCAAAAGGTAACACATAATATATGCTGTACTCACCCCGGGGGTCTTTGTATCTTTGTGCAGAAGCTCAACGTGCCATCGGGGTTCTCGGTGACGTCCCCGGACAAGCGGGGCTGGTTCATCAGTCCGTTCGGGGACAAGAAGCCCTTCCCCCCCTGGATGATGGCCGCCTCCATCGTCCCCGCCCTGCTTGTCTTCATCCTCATTTTCATGGAAACCCAGATCACCTCGTACGTTCCCCCCACACACACAGTACGGGTTCTCAATCTGTGGACCGCGGGCTGTGAGCGGTCCCCACTATTAGGGGACCTAGTGGGTGGCAGCTAGTAACATTTTAGCTGTTTAATGGCGTTTCATATATTGAGCAAACATTTATGGATTGGGATGCAAACATAGCACTCCGTGCCTTGTCTCTTTTGACATGATCATATTTTACTGCACAACACTATTGGGTTGGTACAGGACCATAAGTACCTTGAGCTAAGTACCTCTCATTAAACCAATATGGTCCGAAATGTTGTTAGAACGAAGGCAGCAATCATAGAAAAGTAGATTCTGAACATTCCAAGTTGTCATTTCAAATATCAGTTGGTAGAGTTCCTCTTTACAATTGCAGGTATGGTTGTATTGTTTATTTAGGCGGGGTAGTTAGCCTAGCTGTATGCATCATATCGTTATTTAGTGTCATCTAAAATGGTAAATACAGTTAAATAGGGTTGTTTAGAAATGTAATATTATATACATGTAGTATACCAGTTAAAAACATTGGTTTACTTGGGAAATACGTCGCTCAAATTTTCCAAACCATTCTATTCTGCATGTTTCTAGGATTGTTTTGTTACATTTCGCTTTAAAAGGCAGTAAAACTAAACCTAAAATTGGGGGGGGGGGCAGGGGGGTTATTCACATAATTGACTGCCACTGATGTCATGCAATTAGTCCCAGCCAGTGGGTCCATCTGGGGTTAGGCTTAGGCTAACCCTTTCTATTCCTGCTATCATTTCACTTCATTAATCACCGCAGCAGGACGGCCGCTAACCAAGCTAATGAGACACAACGCAGACTCCGTACCTGGCCTCTCAATCTTTCCTATTAGGACACACATGTTCATATGTTTCTTTCTCTGTTGATACTGCTGATACCGCCAGTTAATGCTTTCAATAGAGATATTATAAAGTCGTAAAATAGTATAGTTGGGTTTAAACCCGAAATCTTTTTAAGATGGGGGTCAAACACTCTAACCCCTACTAGACTATCCCACGCCCTTCCCATCTAATATAATCTTAAAACTAGGTTTGCACAAATACCATGCTTTCATAACCGTTACCCATTCTGATTACCGACAGTTCCATAATACGAAGTAACTGTTCCCCAATAGCAATGGTTCTCAAACTTCTTTTTCTTTTGTTAAAAAGCTGAATATTATGTAATCGATTTTGTAACATAAATGAATTGAAGCATGCAACATGACAACATCAATTGTGGCCTGTACGATATTGTTTCATTATCAAGTCAACATCTTGACTTGACAATTACTGTAGCTTTGAATGAATTAGCATATTGACATTTTTCAATTTTTTTGGTCTAGTATCGGATCGGGTCATCCCTCCTCGAAAAAGCCATCACACCTGGTCTCACCTTACCCCCTCCTCTCCCCTCTCCCCCTGTCCCTCTTCTCACTCTCCTCCCCCCCCTCCCCTCCCCTCCCCCTCCTCCCCCCCAGGCTGATAGTGAGTAAAAAGGAGCGACGTCTTGTGAAGGGCTCTGGCTTCCACCTGGATCTGCTCTCATCGTGACGCTGGGCGCCTTCTGCCCCCTGCTGGGTCTGCCCTGGCTCACCGCCGCCACTGTCCGCTCGGTCACGCACGTCAACGCCCTCACGGTCATGAGCAAGGCCACGGCGCCCGGAGCCAAGCCCGTCATCCAGGAGGTCAAGGAGCAGAGGGTGACCGGGCTGGTGGTGGCCGTGCTCGTCGGTGAGGGAGTGTGGGAGTGTGGGGGGGGGTTCATCAGTGATGAATGTGTTCAGGGTTACAGAACGCTGGGTCAGTGTTGCAGACCTTTGACAGGCATCTGTGTCACTGGGTTGAACGGAAATAGGAATACATCTGCTTTTTAGACAGACGCTGAGTTTTCAGTACAGTAGTACTGGTTGGGTTATGAAACGGGTACTGTTAGAAATGTTTTTTACTATCTAGAAATGTTATTAACAGTGAAAAACAATACTTTCCCCTCAACAATTCATAATTGTCCATGCATGGAAAGTCTAACTCTTTGTTCCCCAAAACCCTGCACACAATCTTTCACTTACTGTATGCTCTTATTTTGAAGGGGATCACCTAAGGGGGATTAACCTTATTTGTACAATGAATAAATCCAGCTCACATAGCAAATATGTTTCTTCCAGCGAGTTAGAGAAGGATATCAAACTGAAATCCATCCTTTTACCAGATCACTATATTTCCAAAAGTCAAAACGTGTTTTTCGTTTATTATAGATCATTTTCTGAACCCATTGCATTTCGTCATGTTGAAGGCACAATTATCCATGGTGAATAACAGTCCCGAAAGACAGTTTGGAAGCCTCGCCTTTGACTGAGGATCTGATTTAATGTAACTTACATCTGTACATTCTATAAATCACAGCCTATTGATGATCGAATTCAGCCCAGCGTGACAAACACAGAGAATTATTCACCAAGGAAACCGACTGAGGGATGTACGGTCCATCCATACTGACACGCGATCACGCAGTCCAATGCATCATTGCAGCCCACAACGTCAACACAGACTGATGCAGTCCCGTGCATCTGTGCAGTCAAATGCATCAGGCAGTCCCATGCATCACTGTGATGCAGTCCCATGCCTCACTGTGATGCAGTCCCATGCTTCACTGCAGTCCCATGCTTCACTGCAGTCCCAGGCATCGATGCATATCTCCTATTGTGATTCATATTAACACTGCACTCTGTTCAGCAGTTGTTTTGTTATGTTGATTTGACTAATTGCTTCTTTCTCAGCCTTATTAATATATACCTTTGGATTAAAGCACCTGCCAAATGACTCTATTTAAGGGTTTGCCGTTGACACCCATCCCCTTCCAGGTATGTCCATCGTGATGACCGACGTGCTGCGGCTGATCCCATTGGCCGTGCTGTTTGGGATCTTTCTATACATGGGCGTGACCTCGCTGACGGGCATACAGCTGTACGAGCGCATCACCCTGATGGTGACGCCCGCCAAGCACCATCCCGACCACCTCTACGTTACCAAGGTAACACACCCAAAAGGATGGAGGGTCGAGGTTGGAAGGGAAATCTCTGTTTTGTTGTGTTGAGATGAGTCCTGATCATGTTCACTTACAAGTGGTTGAGCGATCAATTCTATCATTTGAAAACATTCTTATAGGCACAGCTTTCGTCTGTTAGAACCCTTAATTACAGCACACGTTGTCAACCAATCCGTTGTGAATAAGTATCGTTGCTAAGGTCCACTAGATGGAGCCCCATCCATGCAAAAATTTACGAACAGCTCAACAAAAGTCTACTTATGTATTATCTAAGCTTTTTGTGTGTGTTTGTGTGTGTGTGTGTGTGTGTGTGTGTGTGTGTGTGTGTGTGTGTGTGTGTGTGTGTGTGTGTGTGTGTGTGTGTGTGTGTGTGCGTGTGTGTGTGTGTGCGTATGCCTGCCTGTTCGTACACATTCATGCTTGTCTATGGATGTGTGTGTCTTTGTATCCGTGCGTGGATTTTTCCTGCACGTGTTTGTGTGTGTCTGCGTGCGCGGGCCCCGTGTGCGTAATGATTCTGTGCGTACCCCTCAATGTGTGTCCGGTGTTGTGCGTGCCCCCTCCGCCCCCCCCCCCAAGGTGAAGACGTGGCGTATGAACATGTTCACGCTCATCCAGCTGGCGTGCATCGTGAGCTTGTGGGTGGTGAAGTCCACGGAGGCGTCGCTGGCCTTCCCTTTCATCCTGATCATGACCGTCCCACTGCGCCGCCTCGTCCTCTCCAGGATCTTCCAGGAGCGAGAGCTGCAGGCGGTAGGTCCCCACGCCGTCTACCCCCACACTCCACTGCCCCTGCCCCCAACGGGATTCTGGGAAATCGCCCCATAGACATATGCACGTACACATGCGTTTATGTATACATTAAAATGCACAACAACGCCTTTAAATACACACACGCATGCACACACATATGCAGCGACACACACACACACACACACACACACACACACACACACACACACACACACACACACACACACACACACACACACACACACACACACACACACACACACACACACACACATACATATGCAGGCACACACACACACACACTGACACCAACACATGCACACACATTCTTTCGCCAACCGGAGGCATCGCCTAGGATTCTATCGGGCTTTCCTTGCACATCTTCAATGAGATCCCAAATAAATGCAAAAGACATGCAGTGGCTTTAATCATTGCAACTTTGGTGTGTAATCTTCACCGTGCTGCTCCTTTCCTTTCCTTTATTATTAGTTTGTGTTCCTCTCTTGTTCATCTGGGCTCCCCAGCTGTTTTTCCTTATGTGAACACAGATGCACGACCAGCTCTTTGAGTCTGCCAAGGCAGACAGTCCACCCAGTCGTTCCTCTGGCTTTCGAGATGCACACTGAGAAAGGATTCACTCTGCCAAGGACCAGCTCGCATACGGTTATCATTGTCATTTAACAGGCGTCATTTTATCTGAAACGACGTTTACAGTGGTGATCAAACCGAGAGCCTTTCTGCAAGGGGCTCAACGCCCTACTCCGTGCTACACCGGGGTTATATCACCACAATCAGAGGTGATGAATGACCTAAGTACTGCTGCTCCTGGCTAAACTACTTGTACGCCTACTCCATGATAGCGGGAGGATAATATAGCGGCTAGGGTTTCAAACCGGCTACGGGTCTGCATTGGCACCACCCCAACTGGGATTCAAACTCATAACATAACCCCCCTTATCCTCTGTTCTCAGCTGGACTGCGACGAGGACACCCCAAACTTCGACGAAGACGGACGGGACGAGTACAACGAGATCCACATGCTGGTCTGAGATATGGACGCCCAGCCAGCAAGCCAGCTAGCCAGCCAGCCAGTCAGCCAGACATCCTGCGGGACTAACCCTTGAAAATCCCCTTCCATGGACCCAGTACTCGGCAGAGTGAAACCATCCAGAATACAACCCCTGTCCGGCTGTTCCCTCTACACCCAACTTCCTGTAGTACTTTACATTTGATAACATTGTACCTTAGGTGGCGGTGGTGGTGGGGTTGTTCTTGGCGGTTGTGCCGTTGGTTGTGGTACTGGTGTTGCCCTCTGTGAAGATCTCCAAGTCTCCGGAGAAGCTTCAGACGTTTCTCCGGCTTGAATGTGAGCGTGGACAGGGCATATGGTGTGACTTTAAAGTCAGTACCGTTCCTATCCCCATAACCCCTTCCTTCCGTCCTCCCTCTCCCTTTGAATATGATGCAGGTTTCTGGGCTCAAAGTGCAATGCAGACGACTTTGAGATCGGAAGTCAATTCAATTGTTCAAACAATTGGTGGATCATTGTATCGTCTTTTTTAAAATGTTGTTCATGTTTTGTCTGAATATGTAAGCCAAGTGGATGAAAGGCAATATAGCGTAGATCGTGATGGCTACTGGCTAGATGGCTAGATGAAGATCACGATTATTCAAGTCCGATCTTTCATCCACACAGGAAGTGAGTGGAGTTTACAAGTCCCACTGCCTATGTTAATTTAGTTACCATGTCCCTTAATGCTAGTTCAACTGCCTGTGTGCTTTGGTGCTGTACAAGCAAGTTAAGTGTCCCCTCCCACTCTCCGTACTAGACAAATCTGAGCCATAAGCACATTATGATGGTGTCCACCATGGCAGTCGAAACCCCTGTGTGAGGACTCCCCTCATAAATATGTCCCCAATTTTAAAAAGTTAAAAACACCATGGTTAGGGATGTTCCCAACACAATAGTGCACCACATCCCCCCTCAACCCCTTGATTCTACTGTAGGTGTACATCAAAATGAGCTGAAATATAGCCTCAAACCTTATTTTTCTACTCATGTGTACTTTAGTTTGATGTGGTTATTTTCTAAATGTAGGTAGTTTAGTGTACCAATGAAAAATGTTGACGTTTAATTTCTAGAGAATCACTACGAATACCTTGTGTAAATGTGTATAGGTGTGTGTGAGTGTGCGTGTGTGAATGTGAGTGTGTGTGTGGGAGGGTGGGTGGGGCTAATTTAGCTACATCTGTCAGTGTCATTCACACTTTCACCTTTTGTCCTGACTCCAAAAAGCGAATGGCGTGATTCTCGTTATTTCTGGCTTCAATAGGAACAGAAACACACACCCACACGATCGGTGAGAACATGATAAAAAAAAAGAGCAGCCAAGACGGAAGATTGTACAACAGGGTGAGTGGCAGTTTGGAAGAATAAGGATCAGCTCAAGTTGAAAGAACTCTCGGCTATATAAGTGTCAGTACTTGTTCGTACAATGACTTCACGAACTAATACAATTTACATAAGTGTACTCAATTGTGTTGCTATTGTTTTTGAAGGAATCGGTTCAGTGTGGTGGCTACACCATCTACTATTGTCTTGAGTTGTTAGTAGAACATACTATTATCATAGTACTTTGAAACTAACTAGCAAAACTAACTTGACCTTTCGTTTGCCCCTTTGTATGCAGTCCGACCTCAACAGTTGGCTGGGATTCACCAGTTGTTATGTCAGGAGTTTGGCTGTTTGTTACGTTGCTATAGAAACTGTTTTCCTTTTGGAGGATTGAAAGCCACGGGACAAGTTAGGAGGAGGATGGGACTCACACCTTAATAAAAACAATCTTCTTTCTAATATTAAACTAACATTTTGACAGCAGAGTGAAAGCACTGGCCTAGTGGAGTCTTTGTATCTTAATGAACCAGATTGCGGTTCAAGTTATTGATGGACACATATATTTTGAATATAGAGACAGGCAATTTGGCAAGAACAAAAGAACAACATTTGTCGATCTTTTTCCTCTGAGAAGATCCGTCTGGTTCTATTTCTACAGTTGGTTTGTCTTAGATACGGCCGTGCAAACAGACCGCGAGGAAAAACTCTGCAATGCAGATTGATCAAGTAGCATGTGTCAGCTGTCGGGTCACCAGTCCACTTCATTTCAAGACTTTTATTTTGAACGGTCTTCCAGCGCTCCATAACCAAAGCTCCATCATTGTTTCTCTGCTCTATCAGCAAATCATTCCACGTAGAAATTGCCATTCATTACGCTAGTCCACACGTTGAGAGGTATTGAAGGAGTGGGAGAGACCTAGGGATTCAAAGCACAAGGGCTGGGTAGTTTAAAGTGCGTATTTTGTTTGTTTCTGTGACGCCACCGGGAAGCCCATGCTATTTGGGTTTAGATGGCTGTGCCCTAAATTCAAAACAATGCAGGATTTCGGTCTCAGGGGAATCTGACCTCTGATCTGTAAACATGTCTCTATAACCTTGCATTGTTTCTCTCTCTATCCGTTTTGTGTAAATAACGTGGGTACGAGATTTCAGTGGTTGGACCAATAGGAAACAGTCATAAAACACCATTCCTTGTGGAGGGGAGAAAATTAACAATGGCATTTGGTTAATGTAAGAAAGACAACAATATTGTGTATGATACACTGAAAAAGTCTTGCTGTGCCAAGTATTATTGCATAAAAATGCACATTACTTACTTTATTTGTTAAATTTAACCCTATCCTGTGTATGTCCCTGTGTCTTTGGGGGGACTTAGCCCAGCTGGGATCGGGACGGGATGGTCAGATGGACAATGGATGGCAACGTTTGTTCTCACCACATTCATTGTGATATTGAATGTAGTGGTACGGAGGGTGTCAGGGTTGATGCTCTGTTGTTTTTCATTCTTGCCTTTCCCCCCCCCCGCCCCTGCCCTCATAACAAGACAGACCAAGTTTGTGCCCAGTATTCGCCAACAAAATTCCCCTTTTCCTACTTCTGCTCCAACTCCAATACGGGTCATTTTAGTCCACCGCTAAATTCTGGCTGAACTCGTAACCGTCGTGGTGGGGGGGGGTGCTACAATAACTGTCAACCCGTTTCTTGATGTATTTACTTATTTATTAATTTAATGCGCTGTTCTGCTCGCGCAGCAGAGGCCAGCCGTCCAAACCGCGCAAAGTTCTGAAGTTCCGTCTTTGTTGTGTGAGAACACAGAGTAAGTGTGCACGAGAGACGCCAGGCCCACGTGCACTTTGTTATTTCAGGAAACTCTTTGGAAGTAGTGCTTCTACACCGGCAGGGTGTAGAAGCACTGCTCGGAAGACCTGTCCAGGGCGCAAGTTGATTTCGAGACGCATAGGGTGCCGGAACGGCCAGAGCCGGCTCTGTACACCGGTGTATAGTCTCAATATTGTGTGTGTGTGTGTGTGTGTGTGTGTGTGTGTGTGTGTGTGTGTGTGTGTGTGTGTGTGTGTGTGTGTGTGTGTGAAGCTAGGCAAGAACATTTTCAGGGGTCGAAAGTAAAATCAGTGTTTCAAATCTTTGACAGAGGGAGTGAGAGAAGGGGTGTGTGTGTGTGTGTGTGTGTGTGTGGGGGGACCGGAAAGGTGGTTATTATTAAAGATAATAAAAAGTTAGAGAGCAGCCACTCTGGCGCTTTCAAATAGGAGATGAAAAGGAAAAGTACATTCATTCTCTTTCTTTCCTTTTTTTCTTTCAGTTTCAAAGTCCCACTACATGAGTCGGTGTGAGTAGTGCAGGGCGTCTCGCTGCCTCATACCACCATGCTAGCCGGGTCAGACCACCCAGCCCAAAGAGCAGGACGCTTTATTCCTGTTATTCCTAGACCTCTGATACCTCCACCTTATTGGGCTGGATGCCTGGCTTCGGGCCCACTCTGGATGTCGACAATTCGGAGCAATCTGTAATTATGTTTGATCTCATATTTAAAAAATAATATTAAGTAGACAATCAGCTATGTATGCAAGTAGACTAGTTTAATCACGTGTGGTTCTACTCAACGTTAGCTTTTTAATAGAAGTAAGCCGTGTTTGGTACTAGCTCGGCAGGACGATAGAATGTTCCGGAGTTTGAATGCCGTATTTTTGAAGAGAGTTTTGTATATGTTGAGCCATTCATGGCTGTCGAACCCTTCAAGGGTTGAAAACACATTTTACATGTTTTTGAACTAGAGTACTCAAACACACTCAATACAATAGTCTTTAACAGATTTTGGAGGTAAATTCCCTTATTGTTGTTGAATGAATGCATTCAGCGGGGTGTTTGTGAGCCATGGCTATGTTTATCCCTTGTATACTTTAACTGGCTGGTTGAATAGTACTTTTTTCTTTTCAAAGGAACAATGTCGTTTGGAAGCTTGAGAGTATCATTACGTTGTTTTAGGTATATGCAACTGCATAGCTCAGAGGTATGAACAAAATAATTCTCTCCATGTTTGATTCCATGATCCATCAAGAGATAATTTGGTATCTGATCTGTTACAATTGTTATTGCCAGACAGTGTATTTAACCACTCAAATAGCAGGTTGTCAAAGCACTGTAAATTGAAAGTATTTTTTTCTTTCTTTCTGAAATAAATATTTATTATGCGTTTGAAAGGGATACTTCATGCTTCATTTACATAAAACTTGTCGAAAAATGAAATACAATGCAAATATGCCTGATTGAATGTTATATATACACAACACACAATGTATATACATATTGAAAGACATGTGGTTACTTGTTGCTGTCCACTCACATACATGGCTATGGTTTGAAGACGGCAAAGTATATTTTGCCATCTTGGACATACAACCACACACACATGCACAAAGTGTGCATGTGCGCGCGTACCTGCCTGTCCCGTGTTCATGCATTTGTGCGCATATATTAATCATAATAAAATACATTTATATAGCACCTTTAAATCATCCCAAGGCACTTTGCAAGTGAGGACTGTCAACCAGTGTGCCTGTGAGTGTCTGTGTTCACTTGCATATATCACAATACATTGTATATGCCCATTTGCACAAAAAAAAGACACACACACACACACATCTAAACTAAGCGTGTGTCCCATGCCTCAGAGCCCCAGGGTGCTGGGCATTTCCTTGTGGAAGGTGGTTAGAGGGAGACAGAGCAGGGGGAGCAGCAGGGTGAAGATGATCCCCGGGGAGATGAGCAGGACATGACGGTGAGGGGGGGGTCTTTGAGGGGCACTGGAGGCCCACACTTGGAGAAGAACTTGTCGTGGACGTCCAGGTAGATGCCCTCCGACAAGTAGCGCCAGCCGTTACACAGGGTCCCTTTGCTGAAGACCTCGATGCACTCCCTTAAAGTGTTATAGATACTGTAGGTGAGGAAGAGGAGAGAGAAAGGGAGAGATGAGACAACCATTTTGCCATCTCTTCAAAGTGAAATAACGCTAAGTGTGACTCCAACCCAAAAAGCTTTGGGTTGCTTCTGGTAGGAGTGTGTAGGCCTACATCTGCATGAAGTTTGTTTGAATCTGCTCTTTAGCTCCCCTCGGAGGAGCAGCCCCACACTGCCCCGTGGCTGAGCTACTGTTACCTCTGTCTGCACCGGTGCCCCCCCCCCCCCCCCCCACCACCGACTCTGATCTCAATCTCACAACCAGAACAGATGCTGCTACACCCCCCCCCCCCCCACACCCCCAAGGGCCATGCCGCACCAAACAGATCTGTACCTTTCACCAGAGTGCGTATTATCTGCATACGCAGGTGTATGGGGGGGTGCCCCGGCCCGTCTACTAGGATTCAGCTATGGATGGAGCTTACTTCAGATATACTCTAGGTGGGAGGCTACGCTCGTTTCCTTTTGAAGCCCCCCAAAAAAGCTTGCTCAGGCTGGAGTTATATAACTACTTAAGGCTGATGGACTGTCCCAGTTGCCTATAAAAAAGTGAGAACACTAATAAAAGTCACGTCGGGGCTGTAGGAGCCATGTTCAGTTTAGCGTTATTTGTGTGCAATGGTTGTTTTTGGTGACCTCTGCAGGTCTTGAGTGCCTGTGTGCATGTAATGGGAGATCGACAGAGTGCCAGGTGTGGCTGATTACACAGCAAAAAGTTTTTCTACAATGGCTTGGCCCACATCCTGCTCTTTGTTTGTTTTAAGTATTCTCAGTCAGTTTTCGTTGATTTTTGTAACAAAATAAACCACAAGACCTTTTTTTGCAAACCCAACAAACTTTCTGGACATTATCGTTTTTGGACTCAAGCATGTTAGAATCTAGTCTGCAGTCAGTCACCCAGTGATGTTAATTGGAACAAGGAAAAATCTGAGAAACGTCACTACAAAAGGTAGAAAAAACTTTGCCACTAAAATGGATTAATGGAAAACCTGGACATGGAAGAAAGCAAGCAACAAAGGAACAATGGACTTCTCTGCAACATGATGAAACAGCATGAGGCCCAGTAGCATCAAGGAGTGGTATGTGAAACAAAGGATTGAAGTGAAGGACTACCTTGGTCATTTAAACTGTGGAATTGGAAAAGGAAGTTGTGCATTGGAAAGCATAACAGAAACATGGAAGTAACTTCGGGATTGAAAGCCTGCTATTGGAGTGGAGCCTTTTGAAATGCATGCAGTTGACTGGAACAAACAAAAAGGAATGTTAAATGAGCCAGGACCTTGACCCTTTGATTCTTAACCTGATGCTATGTGGGCTGGCAAAGTAAGAGTTACACTGAACATGATTATAAACTGACACAGCAATACTGCCTTTGTGTACTGTTCCTGTGAAAAGAGAAGAGTGACATATGTGATATGTTAAATATGGCTGAAAAATCTCATCTGAAGTCAGCTGACAAAATGGCTTCTCAACTGGAGGATGATGTCCAAAGGGACCTTGGATCTTTGGAAAAGGCCCCATAAGAAAATGTTTCCAAACTACTTGCAAGCAGAAAGTATAAACTGTGCCAAGTTACAAGACGAAAGAACATTGTGTAGGAATTGATGAAAGACATTAGAAATGAAGAAGAGGTTAATGAAAGTATGACAAAGTATGGACAACTTGTGGAAGAGTTTAACAACACTCAGTCATAAAGCATACCAACTTCTATTATCAAAAGAAGAATGCGAATTGGATACTGAGAAGTGGTATACTAAAAGTGGGTGATATGACTGCATTCATTAGCCTCATAAACCCGCCTCTCCCGGAACTGCATTTCATTTCATTCTGAGGTAGAGTCTGGCCTCATCCCCGCTCTAAGCGTTTGGGTGGGCGGCAGCTGGGCGGGAGTAGTAGCGTTGACAGACAACCCCATTCAGCCAATCAGCGTTTCAAAATAAGTGACGTCATCCAAATGTGCTGGCTTCACTGCTACAGCTCTACTCGTAACCGCAAAGTGACATACCGGTATTCGCAGCAGATTCGCAGGTAAACTATTAGAAAAATGGCCGAATCCAATGTAAATGACTTTTGCCGGCTGTGTAATGAAAATTTACGTAAAGAAAGGCCGTCTGTGCAGGTGACGTTATCTCATCCGGGGCTTTGCGCCAGTCGGTCCCTGATTGGCCAACGTGCTGTGTCAATCACAGTGACGACGCTGATTGGCTCGGCCCTCTGAGGGTTCAGTCAGACGCTGTAGAATCGGGATGCGTTTCTTGAAGATGGGCATTACGTAGTGCTAATGCATATGTAGGCCTCTGTCATACAAATGCCTAAAACGCCATCACCAAGAGCACTGATTGCATACAGTATGCTACAATGGACATAATGTACATTCAGATTATTCTAACACTATATTGTATAAGTCTTCTAGGGATCAATGCATAGTCCAAATCAATAGCATATACGCCACTAGCCATCAATAAGGACTATAGAGAATCAATGAAAAAAGACTGTTCTCTATATAAACACTATACATACTGTATATGAAGCTACAGCATGCTGTCTAATGTGCGAAGGAGGACGAAGAATTGAAATTGTGCACAGGACAATTTAAGACACAGAGTAGAGAAATAATAAATTCAAATAAATTAGCAACACAGCAAGCTCACTAGATATATAATTCTGTCAGAGGAACAAAGACGACAAAACATTAGATCTCAAAACGAATGCTTATAATGACAACATGCTTTGACAGAAACACGAACCCAAAGGAATGGGACCTTCCTGTGAGTGACACAGTGGAAAGAACCACATTGATGAATGCCAACAGTGCCGTTCCAAAGACAGAGTCTATTCCAACCTCCCATCCTGCTCAGTAGACCTCACATCTGAACTCAAACAGCTGGTTGGCGATTTTGAGATAAGTCCAACACAAAATGTAGCGCCTGTAACCAAGTACTTGCTCCCTCCCCATAACAAACCCAAGTTTACAGACGCTCCCTCCTAGACAAACCCAGAAGCCACGCAGACTACAACACAATCACAGGACGGTGAAAGTAAAGACAGATGCATTATTCTCAAGGAAAATGATATAGAACGAGTATTACTAGTAGCACGACAGCACACAAACTCTTTATTGCCCCAAAAGAAATTGCTATTTTTGATGGGGAGGTAATAAGCAGTCCAGTCTCTTATACTGTCATGTCGAACATGCTATTGAGTCCTAAAACTGATACAACACCAGACAGGCTGCATTTCGTCAACAGTACACTAAAGGTCCGGCACAAGAATCGTGTGGAGAAGCTGACAACTAATAAGTGAAAGAGAGGATCTCCTAAAGCAAAAGGTCTGCTAGAACGACTAACATTATGGTACATCTGACTACAAGCGCCACTCGCAATATGTACAAGTCGCTCTACACGTCTAACACGACTAACGGAAGTCGCATCCAAGGCACAGCAGGCTCATTGCACATTAATCGTCTCTGAAGTTGTTTGCAATTGTCGATGTTAGATATTCTCACTATTATGGAAGTTGAACACAAAGTCGGCTCAAATCACGAGCAATCACTAGATGACTTCGCCGTTACCTAGTACGCGAAAGATGTCAGAGTGAGATGACGAGGTACAAGAGCCGGTGCAGTAGAGAGCAACACTACATGGCGCTGATCAAAGCCTGAGAGCCAGTGTACTCCATCCAATGATCCAGTGTCTGGAAGCAACTCGCATGTCCGACGTCGACAAGCAAATTGAAGAAGTACATACCTCCTCTCAGTTAAAATAAAAGATAGTTTCTGCTCCTATACTGCAACATTGATACGCATCATTCCGCATCTATTTTAGTGGCCATACGTCACAATGCTGTGGTCTCCTATGGTCATACGCCGAGGTACCCGCACACGTAGTCAGTACGACTCGTGAAAACGCTTAAAATCAGCATGCATTAGAGAAAAATTGACTTACGGACAAAAGCAATCATGCCTCCTGTCACAGAATGGACAAATTGAGTCAGATAGGACAAATGCGTCATACACTAGTGGACTATGTAGAAAACGTAGCACCTGGACAGTATTCTGCAGTGTTAAGTAGAGAGTCAAATCGCTCAGCCACAGAGCACACATCATCAGAGGCAAGGTCGAGCTCAGCTGACAAGGCATATGGTCAACAAGGATTCAGGCGCTGATGATGAAGCATGCTATTGTGGCAACAGTACAAAATCAATGTGCATAACATAACAATGCAAGGACAATAGAGACGATAGTACTTCGTTGATACGAATACCAGCCACACAGCATAGCTCACAGGTGTTATAACTACTGCAGAACAACAATGATACGAGCTGCATCTACTTCGCCAATGGATGCAGATGAAGCGTGATTCCATCACTATCATACTGGCGAAAGTATCAGAACTGCAAAAGAAAATTCACCTTCCTGACAAAAGTATACACAGTCGCAGAACACTTGATCGAATCAAAGTGTAACATTCCAACAACAGGAGGACTATGCCAACAATGCCCTGTCAGTAGACGTCACATTTCAAGCATTCAGACAAACTTGGACTGCTGAGATAGGACCAATGCACAAACTATGGACCCGCAACGAAGTGATCCCTCAGCTCCCAAGAGAACCCAGTATACAGACCTCCTCTCTAGACAAAAACCAAAGTACGCGAGACTACACACAATCACAGGACGGGAAATTAAGAACAATTCGCAGTATTCTCCAAAGGCAAATATATTAACGATATTCTGTTAGACAGCAACAAGTTCTTATTGCCCCAAAGACATGTATTTTTGATGGGCACGTATTACAGTTGCAGCTCTTTATACTGTCATTCGAAAATTGCTATTGAGCTAAAACTGATAACACACGACAGGCTGCATTTCCTCCAACAGTCACTAAGGTTCCGCACAAACTTTGTGAGAAGCTGCCAATTATGACTGAACAGAGGGTATCCAAAAGCAAAAAGTCATGCTGCATAACATTATGGTAATGAGTACAAAGTGCCACTGCCAATACTTGACAAGCGCTCTAATTGTCTACATCAAGTCTGAAGACAAGGCACTGCAAACATTCACTTATATCCTCTGAAGTTTGCATGCAATGTCCATGGAAGAAATGTAACTTATGGAAGAACCTTAATCTCGGCTCAAATATAAAAGCCAATAAATCATGAAACTTCCGTAACAAATCAGGAAAGATGAAGAACATAGTATGACGAGGCTGCAAGAGAAGCGTGTTGCAGTGAGCAACACTATGGATCTGGTCAAATTCCTGAGAGAAGCAAGTGAGACATCCACTGATCCAGTTTGAAACACTTCAGATAAAACCCGTCGACAAAGCTAAAAGAAAAGTAAAAAAACCCCCCCTCAAGTAAAAGCAACAGGTAGTTGCAACAAGACTGACACATTGACCAAATTCACATCCAAAATCCCAACAGTCACAAGAGCCTTTGTCTCTTTGCAACAGTGGCCACACATTGAGTTCATGCTACGCTTCTGAAAAAAGCCCACATAGAGACAAATTGACTTCTTGGAAAAAAGGAATATGTTTTGGCTGTCTTATGGAAAGGACATAATGAGTAAAGATTTCAAAAGGCGTCTAATCTGTAGTATGTGACACCTCCTGGACTCCTCCAGGTTGGTGAAGAAAATGAGCACAACCAGAGAGCAGTCATCAGAGGAAATGGTGAGCTCTCTTCAGGCATGTGGTCATATTGGGACCGTAGGAATGAATGCAGACTTTCTTTTTGCCGAGTCACAAATCAAAAAGTACACCAGTGACAGACCATAGAGACAATGCCTTCCTTTAAGGAAGTACGCCACATTTTGTACCGAGGTTTAATGGAACAGAACTCAACACTGTCAATGGCAGAGGACTCGCCATTCTTATTCGCACCATGGGCCAGATAAGCATTCCATCAGAATCAATACAGACTAGAAGTCTCAGGACTTTGAACAAAGCAATTCATCCCCTGCCAAGTATTCACACAGAAACTATACGGGACAAGAGAATAAAATTCCAAAAACGGAGACTTGCAAAATGGCTTTACCATGGTTAAAGTGTATTTCAGCTATGAGCAAAAGGTCAGCTGCTATTGGACCAATGTCCAAGCTAGTGAGCCCTGGAAGTTATCCATAAGCTCTAAAGAGGGACCCTTCGCTGTGAGACATGTTGGCTGTGGTAATTAATGGTCCACAGTATCAAGGGACAACACGAACAGGACAGCTTCCACTTCCACTCTGAATAGGAATATCGCTATAGATGTTAAGAATTTAATCAATCAATACAATTCAGATTTCAGAGATATCAGCAGATGACAAGCCGAGATGTCAATAGAGATAAACGATCATGAAATTGCAATATAATCATTACTTAAAGTGACTTACCAGACTAGCACTTGCCATTTCAGAAAGAAAACACGATTAATCCAAATATAATGATCGCGAACAGCGGTTGGGATCTGAAAGAAATTCAAAAGAATGAACACTTTCAAAATGAGTACACTGATTTCCTTTCGATGAATGATATGGATATGCTGAAGTGGATGCCGCAAGAGCAACTGAAAGAGAAATGAACGAGTGGTATATTCCCACACATGGGGTTTATCACCCAAATAATCACAAGATTGTTTGATGCTGTCAACTTACCAAGAAATGTCATTAAACACAGGAACTGCTACAGACCAGATCTGACCAGTCATGACTGATATAAAGGGCAATGCTTTCACCAAAGTAGATGTGTCCAAATGCTGGATTTCTTAGTTCTTATGGTGGCCTAAAGGTGATTTGAACGTAAACCAGTTGAGCATTCTCACTTGTGCACGTGTCTGACCACTCCTCCCCGTTAGTATTCAATTTTGCATTGCAAAAGAGTGGCAGAGACAATAAGAACATTTTCCCATGCATACTGAGCACTGTCAAAAGATTTCTATGTCGATGACTGTCTAAAGCCTACCCCGCATCAGAGCATACAGCTTGTCATGATCTCTCACTATTATGCCACAGGAGGATTTCACTCACAAAATGGATGACCAGCCGAGCACTGCTCTACCGTCATTCAGAACAAGGGCAAAGGAGTAAAAACTGAATTTAGCAAAGATCAAATCCCCACAGAAAGAGCATTGTTTGCGTGGTGTGTGTTGGAAAACATCACTTTAGTTAACATCAAAGTCAAAAAAAGCACAAACCCCGAAGAGGATGCTTCTGTATGACCATCTACGACCTTTTCTTGGCCCCCTAAACTGCCTGCCACAGGTCTCCTCCAGAACTTTGCAACAAATCATGGCTGGGATTCAATTATCCTACACATCTGAGAAATGGCTAAAATGGACTTGATCTTGTCAACTCGTCTTCTAAGTAGACGCGCATTAAGCCAATTACACTTGGAAACAGATTCATGCCAAAACATCATTTTTCATCAAGCCTATGCTATGAATTAGCTACTTCGGTCAATAACAAAAGAGAAGGTCTCTCTGCCTTCTAGATGAAAGCCCGAGTTGCCGCTAAATATCACTATCCAAGAATGATTGACACTCATGTTTCAGTCAGAATTGGACAAAATGCTCGACGCAGAATTTGCAGTGCTACTGAAAATCAGTTTTTTGGATGATAGTCAAGCTAATCAATACATTGCAACAGCAACCCATTCCATACTTCATTGCAAATC
>OLKM01000495.1:259601-293847 GCA_900291075.1 Melanogrammus aeglefinus | reverse complement strand
CAGATCCCCCAAGCATGCTGCAGCCTACTAGCGATAGGTCCATGAACTTCTTACAGGCACCCATCCCCTGAATCCCATGTATCTTGAAGTCACCCTAATTGGCTTTGGCCTGAAGCGTCGGTTTCAACGCCTTGACGATACAACATTCATTCATGGCCCGGCTCTTCTGGAGGAATGGCAAGGTGCTTGAGGTGCTGCCTACCACGGTGCATGTTCTCCCAGTTGATCCGGATGTGCTGGTCGCGGTCGCTGCGACTGTGCTCGTGGTAGAAGCCAAGGCAGTGCACACATCGTTCTGGATGAGCGTTGTTCACAGGCAGCCCGAATCCTCTGAGGCAGTAGAATCAACCTGCGCTCCCGATCCGGCCCACAGACGAGAGAGATAAAGGGGGAGGGAGAGATAATGAAAAAGGGAGATAAACGACAGCGAGAGGGAAAGGGAGAAGGAGAGAGAGAGAGAGAGAGAGAGAGAGAGAGAGAGAGAGAGAGAGAGAGAGAGAGAGAGAGAGAGAGAGAGAGAGAGAGAGGGGGGAGGGGGAGAGAAGAGAAAGAGAGAGAGAGAGAGAGAGAGAGAGAGAGAGAGAGAGAGAGAGAGAGAGAGAGGAGAGAGAGAGAGAGAGAGAGAGGAGAGAGAGAGAGAGAGGGAGAGAAGAGAGAGAGAGAGAGATAGAGAGAGGGAGAGAGAGAGAGAGGGAGAGAGAGAGAGAGGGAGAGAGGTTGCAGAAGAGAGAGAGAGAAACCATTATTTTTTTGTTTGATTATTTTTATTGGAATCTCTTTTTTTTTTTTTTTTCTGTATCTTTACAGTAATACAAAACTCCTGCTATTGCTTTTTCCTATAAACCAAGCCGTGACGTCATAGGATATGGATGTTGGGATAGGTATAACGTTAATGATGTTCTGAACTGACCCCATTAAGGACTTAAACTGGAGGTACATCCGCTGGGTTTTCCTGGGGATGAAGCGGATGCAGGTCTCGGAGTGGAAAACCTCCAAGGCCTTCAAAATGGCCGCCTCCTCATCGCTGGCTGGGGGCGGACGCAGAAGGATCCAAAAAACACTTTTAATGACATGTAATTAATTTCAGTTAATAAATGAACTGAAGACCCTACCGTATTGGTCACTGATTGTGAAGGGGATCTCCACCTTCCCGTTATCGGACATGGGCCACAGACAGCTGAACGACTCGCTGTAGCATTTCATGGCACTCCGTTTGCGGGGAATCATCAAATCTCCATCGATAAGGAATCCAGGACATTCTGGACGGTCGCAGAACAGGCAACAGGCAATACACCACTTTAAACCTGTATTCTGACAGAACACTTAACATACAGTAAAAAATGAGTGGAATTAGATTAATAATTTAATATATAGTTTATGTCAGGTTAAAGGAGAAATAGTATCCACACAAAGATGAGCCCCATTCCTAGGATACTCTGTTCACCTTTGCCCCAGTTCAGGTATCTGAGCGCCCATCCAGATAAGTGATGCTCCCATTGGCAGCTACTAGCTGAGCCATCTCCAGGCTCATTTAGCCCTCCCAAATTTCCTCTATGCGTTCTCGTCGCTTTCAGGAAGATTCAGAGCTCGTTCCGTATTCGAGCTTACATAAGCAAAGTGGAATAAACCAAATGCCCGCCATCCCGCACGCACTTTTATTGTAGGCATATTTCTACTCTCTCACTCATCATGAGTAGAGATGAGGCTGTCACCAACGCCAACTGTCAGACCAGAACAGTGAAGAAGTATGACACACTAGCGTCAACTAGGAAAGTCACACAGGTGAAGCCATTACAGGGTATAAAAACAGACGCGCTGATCTCTTTAAAGTATGAGAGGAGGGTACCGAGACTTAGGTGAGCCTGGGTACGCACGGGGTTGGAACTAAGGTTGTTGGAACTCACCAGTGTCATTGGACTGGCTGCTCCCTCCCTCCTAAAAAGGAAATGAAACATAGTTTACGCAGTTGTCATTCTTTCACACATAGGACGTGTATGTGTTATACTTTGGCCTTCAACTGGGTAATGTTAAAGAAAAAAGCAAAATGAGTTGCTAATGTTCCATGGTAAATAATCCATGTCATTATAAAAAACATATTTACAGGCCTATTTCAGGGACTCATTATACAGGGAATACATGTCGGTGTTGCATATTAGCTACATTCCCCTGATGTGAATACGTTGTTTTCAAGTTATTTAGTTAGGGAATCATTATTATGTCAGTTGGTAGTGAGTAATTAGATTTACAAGTGTGTTCCATAGCGCTAAAGTAATGATGTAATTAAAAAAAAACATGTACTCTGAAGAAATTACGAATCACCCAGTTATATCTGAGCATGGCCTCTTTAACAACACGAATAGTAAAAAACAAGGGCAAGCGACTACCAAAAAAAGTGGCCCCCTTTAGGTAAAATTCCCATTACCGTCCAAAAAGGATTGCGGAGACCACGTTGGGATAATATACTGTCTCCACGTCGCTTTTCAAGGCTGTGGAGAGGCTAGTGGAGGCAAAAACCAGTCTTAACCGCGTGGCACAGTCATTGCTCCCATGATGTCCGAGCCCTGAAAGAGACAGACAGCAGAACAGAAGCAGACCCAAGGTGACCGGCCGGGCGCCATGCTAGTTATCTGAGCGTCGCGGTTAGGAAGATGATGGTTGTTAAGCCGAAGAGGAGCTTCCTTGTTTTGGCCTAGAAGATTGGTAACCTCCCAGGGCAGGGTAAGGGGTTTATATACTGACTGGTCGAGGTGTTTGCCACATGGGAGTTGGTGCGTAGGGCTGATTCTTGTCAGTGCCGTACAAGCTTACCGGGAGTGCCCCATTTTCCGGCCTTTCTGTAAGCACGTTTCAAACATAGCTCCAACCATCCAAAGAATGTTTAAAACGAGAAGAGTAACGATCTAACAACTATAAAGAGGTTCTACATACAATTCCATGAGAGGCCGATCGAATACGGTAATTCCACACTGAATGACTACTGAGAGTACTGTTCATAGAATGATAGATATAATAAAGTACAATATTAGTAATACTATTAAACCCTCTATTCTTTCTCTCCTTGTAAAGTAAATAGGGTTAGGGTTAGCGGTTATTAGCGACATCTAATTATAAAAAAAATAGTTTCTGTTTGGACTTCGTACATTCATAGCCGTGAAACCTCTTTCAGGAGCTAATTAACTGCGCTAGGCCTAGGACTCTTACCCCTTTGGATTGTGTCGCATCGCTAGGTGTGACCGGTACTAAAGTGGTTTATCTAAAATGTTGTGTTTCCAATAACAGTAATAGCTCATTCAAACGGCTCGCAGTTAACTCCATAAACTCCAAAATGTTTATGCAACTATTGTTCGACGATAATCGTCTAAAATCCATCATTAATAAAATTGGACTGCCAGCCAGGGGACATTACCAAAAGCAAAGATAAATAAAAAATATATAATGAGAAAATATAGGCCGTTGTTAAAATCTCCCAAATCTCAGACATAGTTGGGTTTATTGTGGCGAAAGTGATCAGACTCGATTACCACCCAGTAAATCACGTGGTTAAAACAGGATGTTTACGGGCTGATCCAGTAAATGCTGCTCATACGCCAATGAAACCTTATAGGGTTGAGAGGGAAGGCTGCCATCTCCACATAGAGACGTTATATGACGAGGCCGTGGCTGTAGATCACAGACTTTACAACGGTGGAGAGACTACATCTGTGTGTGTGTGTGTGTGTGTGTGTGTGTGTGTGTGTGTGTGTGTGTGTGATCGATGTGTGTGTGTGGTGTGTGGTGTGTGTGTGTGAGTGTGTGTGTGTGTTGTGGAGACGAGTATGTCTGTGTGTGTGAGTGTGTGTGTGTGTGTGTGTGTGTGTGTGTGTGTGTGTGTGTGTGTGTGTGTGTGTGTGTGTGTGTGTGTGTGTGTTTATGAGTTTGTGGGCCCTATCTTGCATTCAATTAAATTCAATTTTATTTGTATAGCCCTTAATCACCATTACAGTCTCAAAGGGCTTAGCAGGCCAACTATTTATGTAAATAAAAAAAAACATGTACTTTGAAGAAATTACAACACCGATTATATCTACATTATGCATACAGTGGAATTGCATCCGGCGCAATTGACTTTCTACCCTGACGCATGTGTCGTTCTTAGTTTGCAAATGGCGCAGAGCGTTATTTTCCCTCCACGCGTCGGGAAATTAGGGAATGATCTTGCACCCCAAGCGGCGGTTCGGCGAAAGGAGGAGGCGTGTCCTGGCGCAAACGTTCCCTGCTGCTATTTTGCAGTTTCAGAAGGCAATTGCGCCACAAACCAGGAAATACCTGGTTTAAAGTCAGTGGCGCGTTGTTCAAATGCTATTTTAAGGGCACATGCATAATCTTGGCTTGTGCACCTCCGCGCATACACTTTGCTTCCCTCATCGACCTAGTCACACATTCTTGTAAATTATTTGGAAAAGAACAGCTGTTACAGCGGTTATAAGTTTGTACTTTTGAATCAATGCATCTACAAACACCGTAAGAGCAAAACACATTGTTTCTTGACAAGACAAGCTATAACTTTTTTCAGCATTTGATGAGTATTTGATTGTGAGAAAAATTGTTTACGCGAGAGTGAGTTGTTAAAAAGAATGAAATGAATGCGGGCGCACCGTGTGTATGTGTTAAAAGAATTAATGAAGAGCGGGGCACGCGTTGTGTTGCGTTCCATCTGTTCAAACACACCGCAAAACACCATTGTTGAAGTTTTAAATTCAGTGGTCATTGCGTCTGTCTCGTCGGAGACTGCAAACGCGCTGTCAAAAATTATCAACTCGTCAGATTCAATGCGCTCATGGCTCTTAAAGGGGATGGGAGATGGCACTCTCATTGGTTTATTGCACGTTAGCCCAAACCCACACCTACGGGTATAAGGCTACTTCCAGAACCAACCGCCCGTAAACTAGCGACATCGCCATAGAACCGCCCACAAAGCTACTTGCGCTTGGCGCTTCTCACTTGCGTTTCAGACCGTTAAAATAGGGCCCTGTGTGTGTTTATGTGTTTGTGTGTGTGTGTGTTTATATGCTTGCGTGTGTCTGTGTGTGTGTGTGTGTGTGTGTGTGTGTGTGTGTGTGTGTGTGTGTGTGTGTGTGTGTGTGTGTTTCTGTGTTTATGCGTGTGTATGCGTGTGTGTTTGTGTGTGTCCATGTAAAGAGAGTGAGAGAGAATGTATGCTGTACCGTGATCACACTAGAGTGAATGTACATAATGTTTTATTTCATCACATGCATGCTTTTACCTTACCATGCGTGTTTGCATGTGTGTGCGTGTGAACCTGTGTGTGTGTGTGTGTGTTTGTGTGCATGCATGTGTATGTGTGTTTCCTGGCGTGTGCGTGGGGGTGTGTGCTCTGTATGTCTGCTTATGTCTGAATAAGATGACACGACCAGGCCGCTAAGGGAATCTGATCGGTGTTTCGGGGGCCACACCGTGTCCTTTATGGAGTACCGAGTCTTGACCATGGGACCCACCCCGACGGCCTCCTTCTATCCTCCTAACTCTCAGCCAACCCCCGTTCAGCCCAGTGGTAAACTAACGTACCAACGAACGTATCCACGCAACAAAAACATTGTCATAGCTTATAGGAGTCAGGATGTAGCGAGTCCTTTCTAAGTAGGTTGATTTCTGTTTTGTCCAGCGATTAAAACGAAATTAAAATGGATGAGCCGAAATCATTGAGCCACAGTTCCTTCGACGGGAAGTTCAACGAATAGGAGTGATAGAAGCTATAGTCTAGACTTTACCGCATAATGTTCTACTTCCAAGTTTGGATGTTAGGAAAAAAGGTGGTGCCAGGGTCTCAGTTTGATTCAAACTATCCAAGGTCACAAGTACAAGACAACACCGAAACGAATCATACAACAACCGAAGAAAGATTGTGTCCGTCTGTGTTCTGCTCCACGTTTTTGTCTCAGCGCTAGAGATTCATGGGCGCCTTAACGGCAAGTGTGTTGACAATAGAGGAGTCAGACTGCTGGTGTGATCGCCACATCGCTTCCCCTCTCGCCCGTCTTATTGTGAACAGAATCCGTGGGAGACGGCGGCGTTAAAGTGATTAAAGCATCAGTAAACTTCCCTTCACCTCTCCTAATAGACTTGGAGTACATCTCGTTGAGTTTCTCTCGTCGTATGCTGGGCAGCCAGGGACAACAGCCAATGAGCAATATCTAATGACTTAGTGCCCTATTAAACAATGTGCTCAGCGCTTTGAAACACTGGGCTCATCTTGTCTTGGAGTCGAATGAGAGAGGACCCCTCTATTGATGCCCTACTGTCCCCGAACCATGAATAAAAGATCTTAAGCACTCTGAAAAAAGAGTCGAATCATCATAATATTAATAATCATTTTAATAAAAATAATAATAATAATCGCTTGCTCATTCCCACAGTCCAAAAACCGTCCACTCCACTGGTTTTAACTGGGTTTGACATGTCGTCATTAAATCGTAATGATTATTTTGTCAGCCAGTCAGACCATGTCTGTCCAATGGGAACAGGGCACTGGGAGGCTTAGCACAGAGTGTGTGTTTAGCCGCATGCTAAACAGCCCCGCCCTGTGAAGAGAACACGCCTTTAAAGCCGTATACTAACAGTGACAGTAATGGAGGAGGCCTTCCATGGCGACCCTCTTTGTAGATATCAGCAAGTCAGTTGGAATATATTCAGACAAACGGCAACACAGAATATCTAGATTTTCCTCTTTCTGGTACGCCCTCCTAACCAGCATGAAATACAAGACACCTAGTAGGCAGTCATTGTAAATTGAATCAGCCGCGTTTATATGTGTAATGCACTTGATTAGGCCAGCAATCCAATAGCACAGTTCATTTAAGGAATATTCTCATGATCTGGAAAGATGGATATCTACAGGCCTGTAAGTTGATAGTTCACCTTCTTGGAAATAGAGCGCATCCAGTGAGAGATGTAAAGTGGAGGTGAATCACTTTGACTGGCCTGAACAGACATGTTGACCCTTAACACCTTCTGATTCTGACATGCGGGGCCTGCGCTTACTCTAAAAGTATTGGTCCATTCACCTGATTCAAAAAAATACCCGCTCATATTTTTGCATTCCACCGAGCGGTTTTTAATTTCACACAGAATAAAGTTCCCTTCATAGGAGAGAGGCAAACATTTTCTCTTTTGAATGAATTACAAGCGCGGTAATTGTCCAACTGAAATGTATTCGTGTTGCTCGCACATCTGTGATCCGGGCTCTGCTGCATATTAATTGTTGTCCCTGAGTTTGGTTTGTTTGTGCCTTTGCTGTTTGATGTTTGTTCACGGTGGAGTTCCACTTTATTTACCTGTGCTCAAGGAGGTGCCCCGATTTCCCTGCCTATAACCTGTGTAGAGGCAGGGAGATGGGGGAGCCTTTGCCAAGAATGTTATATAAATCCCATAGTGCTTGCATACAGTGGAATAGCTTTTACACAAACATAAACTCCATTTCCCTGCTGGCTTACCATAATGAGGTGTTAGAACCTGCTGGCAGAGTCTGCTTGTATAGCTTCCCTCTGGCCAAATTATGAATGGTCCACAGACACACACACGCGCACACGCACACACAAAGGCACGCACACGCATGAAAAAACCACACACCCGCAAAAACCCACACAGATGCTCAAACCCATCCACACACACGCTCACACACACACACACACACACACACACACACACACACACACACACACACACACACACACACACACACACACACACACACACACACACACACACACACACACACACACGCACACAAACACGCACACACATATCAACATGTGGACCCAAGCCCGAGGGATTGTCACATAAAGCTTAGCCAGCCAGCAGGCATCGCTGTTCCGCCAGCCTGTGCCCGTGGGCATCGATTAGGACACCATTCATTTCAGTGTAGACCTCGCAGCAGCCAATCATCAACACAGTTTGTTTGGCGGTCTAGCACCCAATCTTCTGAGGGCTGCCAGATACTTTATCCCTCAGTGGAGCTGTTTCCTGGCCCAGCGCTAGCCAAGCATATAAGGAAAGCTGATGCCTGGCTCGGACCAATGGAAGGAGTTTTGGCCAGAGCCAGGCCTCATCAACAGAGAACTGCTGCTTGGAAACAGCCAATTCTGGGCTTGTATCCATCCCCACAGATGCCTGAATTAGTGTTGTTTTAGGGAAATCAAAGTGTGCCCACAACAGGCCCGCTGTGCCAAAGAGGGCTAATAAAATGGAAAGAATGGGGAGAGGAGGAAAACTCTGCAAGGCTTACTCAACTGTGACACTGTGATGCACTGGCACTTCTTCTCATATATTCAGCGTGTGTGGTGTGTGTGTGTGTGTGTGTGTGTGTGTGTGTTGTGTGTGTTGTGTGTGTGTGTGTGTCGTGTGTGTGTGTGTGTGTGTGTGTGTGTGTGTGTGTGTGTGTGTGTGTGTGTGTGTGTGTGTGTGTGTGTGTGTGTGTGTGTGTGTGTGTGTGTGTGTTTGTGTGTGTGTGTGTGTCTTTCCAGATATGAGATGAACTCTTTAGCAATGCCATCTTGATTGGTTTCTGATGGGGCAGCCATCTTTGTTTGTGAACATGTGAACCAATGTGGGCTGGTAAAGAAATTACATTTGTTATATGAGGTCAAACACACAAACACGCACACACACACACACACACACACACACACACACACACACACACACACACACACACACACACACACCACACCACACACACACACACACACACACACACACACAACACACACACACACACACACACACACACACACACACACACGCGCGCACCACATTTGTAATAGGTCTATATCTACTGAGGAATATTAGAATCCTCTGAAAAAACTTGCTGTTATTACACAACACAATCGACATCTGTAATAAAAAAGGAATGACAACGGCTGTTGGTTTGTTCAGACATATTCTTCCAAACGTTGTATATTGAGTTAAACGAAACAAGATAACTGACCGAAAAATAATAAAGCCAAAATGCAAATGTACCCTTTTTGATTTGCATTACTATGCAAGCGTATGACAAATACTGCACTAACTGCTGTGGTCCAGACCAACACTACTCTCGGGAATAATTGAAACGTCAAAAAGGAGCACAAATTGCTTTTATCATATCTTTAAGTAGGCAGGAATGCTGTGGCCTTACAAGAGTGGTAATTCTCACTCATTTCCTCTGGCAATCCCATTACGTTGTGTTATTTGCCGTTGCTTACAGACAGCGGAGGTTTATTACATCGTCTCATTGCCGGGCTGGATGGCAGGGATTGATGTGGTGGTTTTGAACTCGCTTTGTGTTGTGGTGCACTTTTAATTTTCCTATCCGCGTGAGCTCGTAAAAAAAACAACAGCAATTGTGTCTTTTTCTGCCAAAGCAGCAACAGCTCTCTGCTGATGGACGAGACAGGGTGCTGGGTTCAGCACCTCGGAGAGCTCCCTTCCTCTTTCCCTGGGCACTCTGGATAGGTGCTGAAACGCAGGCTTTCACCAGGCTGTTCAGCTTAGAAGACCCTGGTTTAGCAACCAGGTGTGATGTTGATCCATGACATTAATTCAACCATGTGTGACACATCACACGTGCGTGTGGCCACCTAGGCGGGTGCTGTATAGATCAGATGACCAGATGGCGCAGCCCACTGATTGGTTGATCTTTTTATCGTACATCTGGTTGGACGGTCCTACGTGTGAACGTGCCACTTTGTTGATGGGTTTTCCTGGTATAAAGTCTGTACTATATATTCTCTTTAGGGCTTAAAAGCCTAAGTGAGATGGAATTCATAACTGAACCATTTCTATAATAATGAAAATCTTTCAAATCTGCCGCGACACCAATATTGCAGTTTCCCAGAAAGATGAACCGCCATCATTAAGCGTGCAGTAATAGCATAACACAGCTAATGCTAGCAAAGAGAGAATCAACCAGAAGAGAAGGGAAACAGCAGAGAAGGAGGCCGGAGATATCATAGGAAGCATAGCATAAAACAGGAGACGTCAGAGGAGCAAAGAGAGAATCAACCAGAAGAGAAGGGAAACGCAGAGAAGAAATTAGGAGATATCAGATGGAGCATAACGTACAAGATGAGATATCAGAGGAGCAAAGAGAGAATCAACCTGAAGATAAGGAAAACACCGATACAAAGCAGGAGATATCAGAGGGAGGGATGAGGGATGAGGCGGCAGCAGGGTTCTCATCAGGACCAGAGCCACTCACCGCAGCATCAGAGCGGCTCTGTTCAGATCCGTCTGACTGCGGCCCCACTGGGCAGTTAGAGGGACTCACTGTGGAGACGTAACGAGGGGGAGAGATAATGAACTTAATAAACACATGAATAAAAGATCCTCATTCTTTAAGGTGATTCCTCACTCCCCCATCTCCCAGCTGTCAGTTTCCCACTGGCCTCCTTTCCAGGGGATGGGAGTGAGTGTGTGTGTGTGTTTGTGTGTGTGTGGGGGGTGTGTGTGTGTGTGTGTGTGTGTGTGTGTGTGTGTGTGTGTGTGTGTGTGTGTGTGTGTGTGTGTGTGTGTGTGTGTGTGTGTGTGTGTGTGTGTGTGTGTTTAGTGTTAGTGTATATTTTTGTCGATCTGTTTGCGTGTGTGGGTGTTTTGAGAGTATGTGTGTGTGTGTGACTGTCATTGTCTGTGTGTGTGTGTGTGAGATGTGTTTTGAGCGTACTTGTGGCAGTATATGTGTGTGTGTGCGTGTGTGTGTGTGCGTGCCTGCATGCCTCTCCATCTATTAATAGCTCCCCTGAATGTCACAGCTGAGCACCATCATTTCTTGGTCTGGCGGTGTTTTGTGTTCGGCCAGGCGGATAGACAAACAATCCCTTCAACCAAGATAATGAAGATCAGCCTAAGTGCTCAATTTATACAAATTACACCCCGGCTATTGACCGTGTGCTGTGGGAGATTCACCTGAAACACCCCTCTTAATTCCAGCTATATAGACATCTCTGTTCCAACAAGCTGTGTGTGTGTGTGTGTGTGTGTGTGTGTGTGTGTGTGTGTGTGTGTGTGTGTGTGTGTGTGTGTGTGTGTGTGTGTGTGTGTGTGTGTGTGTGTGTGTGTGTGTGTGTGTGTGTGTGTGTGTGTGGGGTGTCAGAGAGAGAAAAAGTGTGTTTTT
Organism: Melanogrammus aeglefinus; assembly: GCA_900291075.1. NCBI lineage: Eukaryota > Metazoa > Chordata > Actinopteri > Gadiformes > Gadidae > Melanogrammus > Melanogrammus aeglefinus. The sequence goes on along the minus strand of OLKM01000495.1, from coordinate 282,701 downwards.
TTGTGTGCAACAGCAATGGCATGTCTGTGTTTTTTTCTTTTTGTGTTCGTGCATGTATGTGTATGTGCACACCCCTTTTAATTCCAGCTTTATAGACATCTCTGTTTCAGTAGGCTGTGTGTGTGTGTGTGTGTGGGGGGGGGGGGGGGGGCGTGTTGTGTTTGTGTGTGTGTGTGTGTGTGCGACTGTATGAGTGCCAGTACGAGCGCGCACACATGTATCGGCAGTCTTTGCACACTGGATTAATGTGTGTGTGTGTGTTTTTTCAGCCGGCATTACACACGGTGTGATAGATGATGTCTGGTGAAAGTGTGTGGCTCGGATCCATACGGGTGGCCCTCATTTACCATCACAGCCCCGGCAGCAAAGGAGTGCATGCGAGTGCATTACTGCCTCATCGATACGCCCTGACAGGCCCTGATGTAATAATATGCATGATCTGCTGAACCTGCAGAGTCGCTCCACCGACACACATGGATGACCCCTCCTGGATGAGTTGTCCCGCGGTCCCACAGGCCCCCCCCCCCCCCCCCCCAACCCCTGTTTTCCAATGTCAAGGTGTGGGACACAAAACAAATTACGATTTAGGACACGGACACAGGCAGAGATTTAGACGGTAGAAAATCCATAAAGGCGCACTCTGGATTACGAATGACACTTCGGATTAAAATATGAATACAGCCGAATGTGTTGTTCTTTGTGCCGGTGTGATGGGCTACACAATCTCTAGGCTCCACTGTCATCCCAACGCCCCTGTAGATCATAACACATATGCATGAGCTTTTTTTAACGTGGGTCGCCTGTATGGCTCTTCACGGGGGCACCCCATTGACAGTTTATCGTTCCCATCGGCGCTACACAGCCTCAGTTCTTCACGGCCCTCTGGGTGCTTCTATAGCCTGGAGGAGGGGGGGGGGGGGAGACTGACGGCATTAAGCCTGCAGCCTCAACGAACGAGAGCCCTAGCTGCTGCTTTATCCTCTCTCCTCTCACCCTCATCCACATCCACCTTCGTTCGTTTGTCAAACGCAGTCGGTGCCAAGAGAGAATCCACTCTGCCACGCAACTCTGGCTCCCAGACCCCAGGGACACGGCCGCTTTTAGCCAAATCCAATTTAATCCCCATTGGCAGTAGTGGATGAAGCTGTCTTCCATCACCCATTACATCCCTGCCCCACCTCCAACACCCCCACCCCCCCACCCCCCCGCCCCCCCCGCCCCGCTGTGCCCGAGCCCCACTGCGGTGGAGCCTCATGGCGGTCGGCGCTGATGCTCCAGCGTGATTCGAACGCGGGAAGGTGTCATGTGGAAAGCGCGGAGAAGGGGGGGGCTGATCGTCAACACACATGCATTGGCGCACACGAACGCACGCAACCACATATGTACACACACACACACTCGGGGATTTATTGGTATTGGAAACCCATATTTAATTGTCAACACGAGTGAGGTGTCAGGTGAATAATAATCTCTCTCGCTCGCTCACTCGCTCACTCGCTCACTCACTCACTCACTCACTCACTCACTCACTCACTCACTCACTCACTCACTCACTCACTCACTCACTCACTCACTCACTCACTCACTCACTCACTCACTCACTCACTCACTCACTCACTCACACGCACACACACACGCACACACAGACCTACAAACACAGACACACACACACACACATTAATGCACAAACGCAGGCACGCAGGCACACACGCAGGCACACACGCAGGCACACATTAATACTCACGCACACACGTGCTGCATGTGTGCCGACGTACTGCACACAGAAACTTGTAGAAGGGTATGTAGGTTTCAGTGTTCTCTCTTCCTCTGTCTCATGAGCATAGCCCCCCCCCCCGCCCACTCGATGTTCCCGCCTTGTGTTGGAGGGGAAATGATGTCACAGTGGTGGAGGAAGTTGAAAAGTCACATCTGGGACTCCTGCTCACGGGCCCCCAGCTGTTCCATTTCTCCACTTTTCCTGTTTCCCCTTCTGTTGTTGGCTGTGTGTTGTGTGTGTGTGTGGTGTGTGTGTGTTGTGTGGTGTGTGTGTGTGTGTTGTGTGGTGTGTGTGTGTGTGTGTGTGGTGTGTGGTGTGGTGTGTGTGTGTCTGTGCGTTTGTTTCAGTATGTGTGTGTGTGTGTGTGTGTATGTTTCAGTATGTGTGTATGTGTGTGTGTGTTGTTGTGTGTTGTGTGTGTGGTGTGTGTGTGTCTGTGCGTCTGTTTCAGTATGTGTGTGTGTGTGTGTGTGTGTCTGTGCATGTGTTTCAGTATGTGTGTGTGTTTGGTTTGTGTGCCTTAGTGTGTATGTAGGTCTGCTTAATTAGTGAGTGTTTGTGTTTGTGTTCTTATTGTGTTTTTCTGAGTATGTACGTGTGTGTGTGTGTGTGTGTGTGTGTGTGTGTGTGTGTGTGTGTGTGTGTGTGTGTGTGTGTGTGTGTGTGTGTGTGTGTGTGTGTGTGTGTGTGTGTGTGTGTGTGTGTGTGTGTGTGTGTTTCGGCTTGTGTGCACTTCATGCAGATGTGCGTTAAGAGTTTGTTTTCCTGACAGCAGTGTTTGGGAAGGGATCTCTTTAGATCAGGTCACACATCTATGTTTTGTCATCATCTCAGCAGGGATTAATGCATGGATGATCATTGTTCTCCGCTTCAGGACATCCTCTTTGATTGGAAAACAACTGATTCCAGAGAAAACAATGAGGCATATGAGGCATATAAAAAAGCGAGAAATATAGTACTACAACATTTTGGGAAATGGGAAGGCTCTTCATCCTTGCTCAAAGGCACCTACCAGTAGACTGCGGACGTTGGGGTTCAAACCCAGAATTCTTCCAAACAAATGTAGGTTTGGTATCTGCTCATTGTCCCCATCTAAATGCATCCCACTCCCGACAGCAGCTTTTAATTAGGTTTCAAACGAGCTTCACATTATCCATCCGAATGAAACAAGGCTCTTTCGAGTGAAGTAATAATTTCTCCCTTCCTCTCAAGACATATCCTGGAATCCAATCTGAAACAACTCTGAACGCCTCACCCTGTTTCCTCGGTAATTCAAACTGTCATTTGACTTCAGCCCCTGCAGTCTTATTCGCTCTGGCCGGTAATCATCGTCACATGAATGGCTCTGTTTTTTATCGTTTCGGACAACCATCCTTCACGTTCATTTCCAAATCCACGTGTATTCAAAATTGCCTTTTCTTTCTTCACCATGAATATTCCCCCCACCGCAGACATATTTCATGTGACCTTTTTGCTAATGCGATTGTTCTTCACCGTTAATGTTGAATCTGTAAGCGCCCCCTCCTGGTGTAAATTGGCGTTGAGTGATGAAAGGAGTTGGCCAGATGGGTACAGGTATACGGTGATGCTGTGTTTTGGTATTCACTGCAGTTGGTTTACAGTTAAGTGCAGAGTTAGAATGGAGTGCAGCAGGGAACTGTGCTAGATAGTTTTGTTCAGCCATCAGAAAATACTATTGTTAATACAAAAATCGACAATGCAATGCGTGGTATCTATTTCTGAACATTTCGATTCATGTGAGTGATCTCGCGAAGTACCTTCTGCTGCTGCTAAGCGTTTAGCTGATTTGATAAGGTATGCCAAAACACGACAAATATATCACTCTAGTTTAACTCTTAATTGTTCTTGAGTGAGAAATCTGCCAACACTTTAAGCTTTCGGTTTATCCATCCAAAATATGAGGTCACAAAATAAAATGCTTTTATTTGATTTAATACTTGAATTCAATTTGCGTGCAGCACTCTAATACTTAAACTCATTCTACATGATTCATCTCTGAAGCACTACTCGGAGCCCCCCCCCCCCCCCATCGCTACATCACACCTAAAGAGAACAAGCTATCCACGGACCATAACCATGCACTCTCCTTGTGGTCTAGCGTCACGCTCTTATCTTGAAAGAACATGATTTCACAACTTCAACAGGACCAAACAAAGAGTAAAGTAGTGGGTGATGGACTGCAATTACCTCCGCCTGCTTGCTTCCCAGCGTCTCCTGGTAAAGACAAACCCTTCCGGCACCTACATCTCTCCTTATATGGGTTATTTTTTTTCCAACAGAAGAGAATATCATAAAAACAAAAAAATAACATAACATGCAGCTTTTCTATGTCTAGGGGTTTGGAACGGTTTTGTTTTGAAACAATTCCCTGAACTAATAAGCTGTGTACTATCTCTGGATGCATACATAGGTTATGGACATCACAGCAAACAGCGAGCAAATACAGAGAATATTGTGGCCATGAGTAATGACTGATTTCAACAGCTTTGTATACAACGGCTAGCTGAATGGGAGAGGGTGCTTTATGTGTCTGGGAGATGGTACAATATGTATGCTTCGCTGAATGGGAGGAAATGAGTCCTCTGTGCACATTAATGTGTTGTGTGTGCGTGTGTGTGTGTGTGTGTGTGTGTGTGTGTGTGTGTGTGTGTGTGTGTGTGTGTGTGTGTGTGTGTGTGTGTGTGTGTGTGTGTGTGTGTGTGTGTGTGTGTGTGTGTGTGTGTGGGTGGCATCGTGTATGTGTGTGTGAGTAGGGGGATCTATGCATGTAAATGGATATATGTGTCTATGAATGCATGTGTGTGTGGGGTGTTTGTTAATGGTTGTGTGCGAGTGCATACTCATCTGTCTCTCTGTGTGTTTGTGTACACATATGTGTGTGTGTGTGTGTGTGTATGTGGACATTTGTTTGGGTGTGTGTTTGCATGCGCTTCTGCGTGTTTGAGTGTGTGTGCGCGCATGTGCGTTTGCTTGCGTATATTCTTGTGCACGTATATGTGCATAAAACACATACTGTATGTGTGTGTGTGTATGTGTAAATATATATTTGTGTGTGTTTATGTGTACATTTGTGTGCCCATGCACGCACGTGTGTGCTTGTGTGTCCTTGCACATATTTACACTCATAACAAACATGTGTGCGTGTGTGTGTGTGAGTGTGTTGGGGGGGGGGGGGGGGGTTGTTGTGCATTTCTGGGGCTCGCGGTGTTGAACGATGTCGAGAGGAGATCATTAATTGCTGGTGGCCCCCTGCGTCCCACCAGGGCCGGCGTTGGGGGCTTACTGGAGTCAATGGCATTAGCACTGCGCTCGTTTGGGGCCCCGGGGTCTTGTTCCTAAGCCTCCTTTGTTTTAGGCTTCAGCCTTGCGTGAAGCTTCTTAACCCTGAATCATTCTCCCCCATCCTCAGAGTCCACCACTAGTGAATTTGTACCTGTAATGGCGAGACCACGAGATAGGAAATAAATGAGAGAGAGAGAGAGAGAGAGAGAGAGAGAGAGAGAGAGAGAGAGAGAGAGAGAGAGAGAGAGAGAGAGAGAGAGAGAGAGAGAGAGAGAGAGAGAGAGAGAGAGAGAGAGAGAGAGAGAGAGAGAGAGAGAGAGAGAGAGAGAGAGACTTCACTCGTTTCGTCAATGGAATATGTGTTTCAGATACCAATAAATCCCTTTTAATTGACACGGACGGACAGAAGGCCAAACGTGCTGCCTTGTTTAGAGGGGGGGGGGTGGTGTGGGGGTTGTGGGGGGTCTGCGGTGTGTATTCAGGCCTACACTCTGCCTAATCCTCCCAGTGCGCTGTTAGCATGGGCTCTGTGTGCTCATTAGCACTAGCATTGGGAGGCTGGAGAGATGGAGAGCTACCAGCCCGGGTCCATGCAGCTCGCCACTGCTGCTGTGGACCGGTCCACAGAGAGAAACCCCCTCCGGCAGAAAAATACACTGCTACACTCCCCCCCTCACACACACACACAGACTCCGCCCCACACACCCTAGTTTACTTCCCTCCAATCATATCATAAGTGAACCCTCAGAATAAAAGTCAGCTCAAACACAAACCCCTCTGATCATTGTAAAACAGAAGGATGGCTCCCGTTCAGTTTGCTATGCATCATTGTGTGTGCTGGGAAAGGGCCGTGCAATCTGAGAAGGTTAGCCGCAAACGTCTTAACTGGCAGAGGAATTATAGAGCCCCTCCAAATTCTCTATTTGGGTGGTGTAGGCGGTGGCGGTGGCGGTGGCGGTGGCGGTGGCGGTGGCGGTGGCGGTGGCGGTGGCGGTGGCGGCGGTGGCGGCGGTGGCGGCGGTGGCGGCGGTGGTGGCGGCGGTGGTGGTGATGGTGGTGATGGCGGTGGTGGCGGTGGTGGTGATGGTGGTGATGATGGTGGTGGTGGTGTTTGGGAATATTGCAGAGTGGTTGGCAGTGAGCCACAGGAGAACCATCAAAAAAGCCCAGAGAGCCTAAAGCGATTTTGACCAAGCATGAAGAGGAAAAAGGTACCAATCTACCTGGCTGGAAATTAAGATGGAGAAAAACTCACTGGGGGCGAGAGAGAGAGAGAGAGAGAGAGAGAGAGAGAGAGAGAGAGAGAGAGAGAGAGAGAGAGAGAGAGAGAGAGAGAGAGAGAGAGAGAGAGAGAGAGAGAGAGAGAGAGAGAGAGAAAGAGAGAGAGAGAGAGAGAGAGAGAGAGAGAGAGAGAGAGAGAGAGAGAGAGAGAGAGAGAGAGAGAGAGAGAGAGAGAGAGAGAGAGAGAGAGATGTTTTCTTCTATGGCATGGCAGCCGTTGCATACCAAGGGTTGTGTACTTGAACTGCAGCTTTATCTGTTGCTGCACTCCGACTAAATTTAGATATGTTTTTCTGCAGTCTTTTTGATGGGCTAGACAGACAGGAATGGCGCCAACAATGTCCCTTGAACAGCAAATGTTTTATTCCACCGATTCAGCCGTGTGACTCATCCGTAGCTCATGGATACACCATAGATTTCGGGATTCCCGAATTTCATTGAGTTTCATTTTCATTGCATCAAGTATTGACACAAAACAGAAATGAAAGCCACAAACCTAGCTATAATAGATTAAGTCTCGGTTTAGTAGTACACACTACTGGATAATTGTAAATTAAAAAGATTCACGTGTCAGCACTTAGTCATGACGCAAACATGAAGCTAGAGTCAAAACACTACACAACAACAGAACAGATTCAAACGACTAATTGTTTCCTACGGTTATGATTGTTGTCGGTACATGGCTATACGTGTTGCACCGTTGCCTCCTAGCCTGAAATCTGTAACACAAATCAGCGTTGCCTAGCTTCGCCCGGCTACGGGGCGTTAGCATGTTCCGGCCTGTACTCTCGTTGTCCGCTCACACCTATGAGGAAACGCTTGCTCCTTGGTTAATGCCGAGCAGCCCGGAGGTGAGGACCCTGAACGCGCCGGTGAAGTGTACAGAGGGCTTGGTGTGTCGCCGTAGCCCCCCCCCCCCCCCCGGACCCCCTGAGGACCTGACCACCTGAGCACATGACAGGGAGAAGTGGGTCAAGAGGATAGATCTGGTCGGATTGGTTGCACGGGGGAGTGTATCCTTCGCCTGGCGATGGGGTGCTTTGATGTGGTACAAAACGAACCTCAGAGGCTTGCGGACCCTGGCTTATCTCTAGGGTCAGACCAGATGAAACGGACAGAGAGAGTACAGGGTTCTGCTTTGTATCAGGTCGGGATACATGATCGGTGTGGTGTGTTTTTTCCTCACACTGCAGATGGACTACATCTAGAAATAAAAGGTCACAGCCTTAGAGAGACGGATTGACTGTATACCGCTAGCCTGCAAAAGTTGGAGAACGACTTTTGTCCGACACAGAAATATGTTTTACAAAAAAAGTCAGACATCCTTGAGTTCTCTGTGTACCTTCGCTGTACAGTCCCATTCTCCATGGGGCTGGCCCTCTGATCTTACATTCTCTATGATGGAGAATACTGAAACACCATGTGGCCACAGCTCTACACTCTGGAGAGCTTAAACCCGGTCCATAGCAGAGGAATAAAAGCTTGACTGGAGAGCCAGCACCAGGCTGAAGATCCAGAGGCAGGACCTATGGTCACAAGCCATTCCTTTGATTTCTACAAAGACTTTGGAATAAAATAAACGACTAAACTACTGACCGTTTCTGACCGGTCCAACACAATGTAGTCATAAGGTTTTATTAGTCATCATTTTAATGGTGTTCAAATTCTGGAGTCGATTTTACTTTACATAATTCCCTTTACTGGTTGAGTCAAACTATAACCTTTCCATTATGTTGTTAAACTGTTCATTACTTATCACCGCATCATAACAATAAAGAACTTGGAACCGCTATTATCAGCAAAACTACAACTCAAAGAGGGCCCACTCACGCAATACCGTTATGCTCTGATAAATCGAGACTACCCAGTGATTTATCTGTTCAAGTCGATTATTGATGACGTGGTCAAAACACAGATTTGTTTTAAAGTGGCAATCTCGAAGATTTCCGTTGGTTGTCTTTGGCGACACCTTTGGCGATAAGCGGTATTGTTCCCACAGATCCCAACGGTGCCACCATTGACGCCTAGTTCATAGCGTTCATAATACTGCAAATGCAAGGGGTTTCGTCGGTAGACAATCAACATTGTGCTGATTCATTCGGCAATAGAAACCAACTTAACCAACATTTATTTTCAGGAAAATCCTCAAAACTGCCTTTTTGGAAATAAATCCAGGTAAACCTCATGCTAACATCCTTGATACCATTTTCTTCCCTTCTCCACAGCCCCCCCAACCGTGCGCATCGTACACTCAGGTCATGCTTGTAATGTGGAAGAGGAGCGGCACACAGAGAGGGTCTACACCATCCGCGAGGGGGAGACTCTGGAGCTCACCTGCCTGGTCACGGGTCACCCCCGGCCTCAGGTAAGGTCCCCCCGCTGCTCAACGGTCATTTAGCTGCAGCCGCTTTTAGCCTCAGCAACTTTATGGAGATAGTCATTAAAGGGCCGTACCAGTCTGGTTGATCTAACCAATGCGACCGACGTCTGGCTTCTCTGAAAAATCTGTATCCAATATCAGTACCTCCAGAAAAACGCGACTATGTGATCGCATAATTCAACGCATAATCAGCCAAGGTCTACATATTCATGCGGGGGCTGCGTTTTTTCAAATATGCTGCACTTTCACCGCATAAATTGCAGATTTCCATAGATTTCCATACCCAAAATGTAAACAACATCAGTAGTACCTTAGTCCTGGTGATATTTCATTGTAGTGCAAAGTACTCGTACGGCCACAAACACTGCCAACGTAGCCCGTATTGATTACAAAAGTGAAAGGGACAACGGCATTGTTTGCATTAGCGCCGTCACAATAAATGCTCTTTGGCAGAGTTGGTACAACAAAGTAATTTTGACAAACGATGTCGGTAACGGATGTTGAAGTGAAGCCAGGAGAGACACTGCGATGGTTTGATCAGCCAGAGAGGTGTTGTCCTTCAAGGAGCAGGTAAGGGAGTTAGGGACCCTCACACTCAAGACATGCTCACAGGTTACGCCGCTGACATTGTGACGATCGATACCTGAGCTGTTTTGGCTGAGAGCCGGGGCAACCTACAGCCACTTCTCCATCCTGCCCTGCTGAATCACCGTCAACCCTAAGGAATGATTAATGAACATCTGCCATCGTGGCAAATCAGGGCTAATCAACACACTCCTTGATCATGAAGTGACTATATGTATTATCGCCATGCACCAAGTTTTTTTCCGGAGTAGCTCTGCGGAGAGTTTTGTTCAAGCGAGGCCCACTTAGCAGCACGGCGAGGGTGTTTGCACTAAATCAGCTTAAAAGTTTAATCCTCCAATTATTGACGGTTTAGATTTCATTGTGTGTCTGCATATTCATGTCAGGGAGCCAGCGAGGCTAATGAGAACGAGAATGTGGGAAACAAAACCTGCCGATTATCTGCCAAGTCGACATATAAGGACTGGTGGTGTGAAAACGTAGGAGGGAGGGGGGTGTAGCCCACGGACCCGAAGCGATTCTCGTACCAACTTTGTATGCAGGACAGGGAGGTGTTTCGCCATGGAAGTCATGAACACATTCGTTCAAAATGGATCCCCTGTTCCCTGCAGGGTGTGACTGTGGCAATCGCTAGGAGCATACGCCCCCGGAAGATATTGGGTGAACTCTGTGCCCTGCTCCTCACAACTTCCTGAATCCGTTTACACTGTTATGATGTTAGTTTCATGACTTTGGTTGTGAGTTTAGGGTCTCTTCACTCATTTCGGAAAATGGGATAAAAATGTAATAACCCAGCCTGGGGACGGTGGGATGTATCAATAGTGATGTAGTATTATGAGATTATATATTGTCTGGAGTTGTGTTGTGACCAGGCTTTGTAACTTCCTCAGTGCAGCCATCACTGTGGCTGCAAATTAGATTTTCTCGCCTTTTTCCCCACCGTACAAAATTGATTTAGAGAGCAAATATCCTTGGGTTGATTGAGCAGCATGCCGGATGGGTTTTGTTCTTTGGACACTCTTAATTCCAAATAATTCATAGCGAAATTGATGGCTTCAGCAAAGTAGTCACGGATACGTCTGAACAAAAGTTATGTCGGTAAAGAGGTCACACATTGCCGTTTAAATGTGCTAAATTCAAGTTAGCCATTGTTCTGAACTTTTATAGGTCGTCCCATATGCATGATTTGGGATGTTCGTCACATGACACACATTTCTAATCAGTACTAAATTCTAAAGCTAACAATGTCAAAAGCATAAACTTTAATCCAAAGCTACTTACACTGAATAAAGATGCGTTCATTAAGGAGTAGGTGGGCGAACATGTTGCTCATTTTTTATAAATAATATGAAAATATTTAATTGACTTGCCACTCAATTGACACTTAACAGTCCCGTTTGATGCTAAAACCATGGAAAACGAGATGGAATCTAATGGGCTCAATGACCTAAAGTAAATGGGGAAAAATAACTCCTCCCATTTATGACAGTTAATATGTTCCACCCTTTGATCAATAATGCACGACCACTTGCTTGCTTGTCCCGTCTGCCAGACAGAAGAAAAACACGATCCCGTCGTCCAATTGATCATATTTCACTCGCGGCCTCTGTAATTAGTCTTAAAGGCTCTGATACATCAACCCTCGGTTGCCGGGGACGACAACTCCAAAGCCATCGACTCTGTCTTCCCTCTTAATTAGATTCCCATCGAAGGGGGGTAAAACAAAATGAGAGAGAGAGAGGAGGAGAGGGGATGAGGATGGTTGATCAAAGTGGGTCCACAACAGTGGCAGGGGGAGAAGGATTTCCTTTGGATCAGAGTTATTACAAGAAGCCGGTCTTGGCTCCCCTGGCAAGAGGGCAGACCCTTCCGGATTCTTCTAGACCTTCTGATTATGTCGGCTCAGGCCTTTCTGTTGAGATGAGGTTTTGCTGTGGCGGCAGTGGTGGTGGTGGTGGTGGTGGTGGTGGTGGAGCATTGAGTGGTTCGGAGCCAGAGATGGGAAGGGAGGGAAGAGGTTATCTGAGGGTGGGCCAGAGCCGGGGGCATGGTCTTCAGCGAATGGAACTAACGAGAAAATCACACCAGGGGTTGAGAACTCATCATCACTGCGAATAAATGCAAATTAAAAAATAATGCAATTCAATCCATTCTTCGTTAATCTGTTTGTTGTTTTACGTTAATCCTTGGAGTTGTTTTTCAGAAAGGAAAAATATGTTTTTAATTAATATGTTTTTTATTACTATTTTAACGTTCTGTACTTCTATTTTGATTAATCTCGTGATAGTCCAAGGAATCTATAATATGGTCTTATTATTAATAATTGTTTTAAAGTACTAAATGCTAATTTGACCTATTCCCTTTACTGATCTAGCTAAACTCAAACTTTTCTGTTATGTTGTTAAACAGTTTATTTTATGCCTGCGTGTTATCCTATCGGCACGTAATAACAATGAAGAACTTCAAAAATCGCTTTTATCAGCAAAAAGATGCAATCCACAGAGGACCGTCCCACGCAACACTGTTATGCTCTCGTAAATCGTGACAAACCAACGATAGCTCTTTTTTTCCTGTCAATTATCGCCACGTGGCGTATGGCCATATTCCCCAAATGTGACTTCCTGTCGCTCCCTTGACAATACACGGACCGGGAAGTGTTGTGCCCGGAATAAAAAATTGCTCTACACAAGGCCCCACCGTGTCCTATACAGAAAACGGGGACCTTGGTTAGCATTTTCCCTGACACTTACATTCTGAACATGTCCATCAATATGCACACTGTTTAAACGACCTAGACTCCCCCTAGGCATTCCCGCTGATGCTATCTCTGGATCAGCTCCAGCGCACAGTGGTCTCACCACAGTGGGTCTCTCTCTCTCTCTCTCTCTCTCTCTCTCTCTCTCTCTTCTCTCCTCTCTCTCTCTCTCTCTCTCTCTCCTCTCTGTCGTCTCTCTCTCTCGTCTCTCTCCTCTCTCTCTCTCTCTCTCTCTCTCTCTCTCTCTCTCTCTCTCTCTCTCTCTCTCTCTCTCTCTCTCTCTCCGTCTGTCTCTCGCTCGTCCGTCTCTCACTCATCTCAGAGGATAGAAACGCAATTTTTACCAAAAGGAAAAGCTATGCATGTGAGAACACACGTTTTAAAAAAAAATTCATGTTCACACCTGAATACAACCATACGCACACCGAGGCACATTCACACTTACACCCACGCACGGAAACATATACATTTAAACACACACGCGCAGTAGAAGACAGCCATACCCAAACATACCATTACCATTCTCACCTTGCTTGTCAAATAAGTATAAGTTCTTGTCAGTCATCGGAGTGCCTTGCATTATGTGCTTTCCTGAGGCTGCCGTGTAGGGCTGGACTTTCAAGGTATTATTATGGGATGTCAGGGGAGATTGGCTGCGTTTGCACCTGGAAGGCATGCAAGACTTTCTCACAATCCACGGTTCAGGTCACACAAAGGACTTTTTCGCTACAGAGCTATCGGCTATAAAAGAATACGGAGGATAGAAAATCCTGGCTTACCGTCTCTATAATAACATAAATAAATACATTAAGATTTCCACATCGTCGGAAAGTTTACTGTACTGAAAAGTCGACTTCTTGTCGTTAAGCCTATTTCACAGTTTACAAATTAGCATGTGTTCCTGTCATTCCACCCGCACCCACTTTGTTCTGACTGGAGGTGCTTGTCACTTTGCAGATAGATACACAGATGATAGATTAATACCTTATTTATCCCAAGGGGGAAATTCAAAGTCACAGTAGCTTGAACACGTCACATACAGCAAACAAACACAACATCAACAAGATAACATCAACTAAAATATCAACATGGATACTTTGGACGATAAAACATATGCAGGGTACCCGCGGGGTCTTAAAAACTTGAAAAAGTCTTAAATTTGATAACCGTAAATTAAGGCCTTGAAAATGTCTTAAGTTTTGTTTACAAGTCTTAAATTTCATTCTCAAAGGTCTTAATTTTTCCCTTTCTTATGTGCATGATAGTACAGCTCAACAACATAACTGTATAGTAAGAAAACACTAACAAAAAAACAAAACATGGAACGTTGCGTTGTAAAATTATTTTTTTTTCTCTCCGACTATCGATCCCCGACATGAGGTGGCATTACTGTTTCAACTACGTGGTCGGAAAATCCTGATTTCCAAGTTTACTTGAACGCCACATTACGCTAGAGCGTGCAGTTGACCCACCGATGTCGTCGTTCGCGCAGCAGTTTTGGGATGGGCAAGTGCAGATTTAATCCACTGTGGCTCAATGACTCAAAATATGACTGGGTTCAGGCTGTACCGGGGAATGAGTGGGAGGCCTCAGTGCCGTCTCTGCCGGAAAAAAATTCAAGCTCGGCACAATGGGTCATTTTGGCCTTGGAGTCGCACATGAAGAGTGCTAAACATTTAGCATGCTTTAGCAGCTACACAGAGCAGGCGCCCATATCCCAGTTCTGCGCCGCAAAACCCGACCCCAACCCCAACCTCAACAGTCACCTCGGCTGCCAGCAGCACCGAGCCCACACAGCCAGGTAACATACAAGCTTTTTTGTGGTTCGACGCCAACTCTTAAGGCAGAGTGACGTGGATACTAAAGGACGATATCGGACCACCACTCCTACACGTCAAATGAAAATATAAGCGAGCTCTTCAAAGTGATGTTCCCCGACTCGGAGATCGCGCCTACTTTCACATGTGGGGAGCAACAAAGACTGCCTATATTACCAAGTTTGGTCTGGCCCCTTTTCATCACCCAAACAACTGACCGACCAGGTCAATAAAGGCGTCTGGGATTTGTGGTCATGCTAGAAGAAAGTCAAGTATGCACACGCACACACTGTATTGTTGAGTTTTATAGGGCTGTATGCTCCATTTGTAATACATTTGCAAACAGGCGTGCACACGCACACACTTTATTCTTTATTAAAATAAGTAGGCCTAATTGTTATTTGTCCCTGTGTTATTCTGTTATTCTTACAGATTTATTTTGCATTATTTCATAAATGTATGCCAGAATAGGTGCGAGGTTGGTCTTAAATTTCATTGGACGTGGTCTTAAAAAGGTCTTAAATTTGACTGGAAAAATCCTGGGGGGACCCTGATATGCTAAGGTGCTCTTGGACTTTGTGTGTCAAGATTGTATTGCAAATAAGAAAGCACGTACACACTGCAATATCCCTACAGTCCAGGATGACCAGACCCTGTCTGGCTGTCATACTGCAGAAATAACACACCTGGCTTCCATCCACTGTGTCCACACCACCGTGTTTGCGGTGCTAGCTCCGGTACATAGCACCGGCAAGCGGCCACGACAGGGGGTCCGGGGCAGTACATATGAGATGACCCTCCCTCACTCGGGGTCTTGTTCTGTCACACACACCTATATACGCCATCCCCCTTGGAGTGTGGACACAGAGATTAGTGTTGATCTCTTGGACAAAGCTGTCTCAAGCCCCCATGCTAGACTCGATGAACACACCCAGACTAGTTAGTACTACTGAAGTGTTGTGCTTCACTGTTTTCCTAAGGGTTGGCCTGTGCGTGGTTTTTTGATGGGCTTTGTTTGTTGGCTTGTACCTCAAGAGGGAGGAAGGGAGGGAAGAGACAGAAGGAGAGTGGCTTGAGGGAGAGAAGGAACAATTTATAGCATGTTTCGGAACAAACTTGGGTTCAAACATTTATGGATCTAATATTTTTATTTTTATCAGCGTAAACAACGGTGTAAACAACAGCGTAAACAACAGCCATTGCCAGCAAGCAATCCCTTTTATTCTATATTTTTGTTTTAACTACGTTTTATCGTCTTTCATTTCTGTGGGCTGTGTCATATTTTCATGTTTTTATCCCTGGGGAGTCTGTGTAGGCTAACAGATCTGATGTCGGGGTGAAATCCTTTTTTTTGGTGGGGGGGGGATTTGGGCGAGCTCCCCGCTGCTTCCCTCTGATCGCTTGATTGTCATGCTCGGCCACACTTTGCTGCACCAGCACGCCTCACACACAGACTCCCGCTCGCTGCCGAAAAGAAAAAATGGCGAGCAATTAGAGCGCCGTCTGTAGTTAGGACGCGCGCAGCGGGCGCCACGAGAGGTTCGCAGAAGACTCGTGCGGTGGCATATGATCGCTGCATAACGCCGGACGCTCGGCGCATTTTAATTAGCTCGAGCAACCGGCGCTGTGTCTGCGCGTGTGTGTTTGTGCGTGTGTGAGTGTGTAAGTATACGCGCGTGCGTGTGTGTTTGTGTTTTGAAAAACGCTACTGGGAATTTCTTCTGGACACCAAACTAGGCGATGTTCTCGTTCACATGTAAGCAAATGTTGACCTTTCTTTGGGGATCCGGCCCACTTATGAGGGATTGGCTTTGTTATTTTAATTGCAATGGGGTTGGCTTTGTTTCACCCGGGGAACGAAGTGCAGCAGTGTTTTCAGTGCTCTGCTCCCAACGAATTCGCTGATGTTCAACTTCTAACGTGGCGTGTATATTGAATATATTAATTGCACCAAAGTGAATACGTTTGGCGAATTGAACAGGAATGAAAAAAAAATCCATTACCCTGCTGTAACAAAAATCCATAAAATAAATCCATACAGGACCATGTTAACATTCACAGCTGCACTTATTATTCTATTATTCCACTTTTGCTGTCACAGTTAAATTAATTGTGTAAACATAAACCCTGTGAGAGTTAAAATTATATACATATCAATGATTTTATGTGTCATTGCTGCTGAAAAAAACAACATGAAACCCGGTCACAAAGCCCTCTGAATAATTAAAACAAATAAAAGGAAAAAGTAGTACAACATTCATCGTGGCATACTGCTGAGTCTTAAATGGTTGAGGCATGAGATCCCCCAACTTGAGGTTTCAAACCCCCCGAAGACAAGCGCAAGATAGCTAGCAGCGAACGATTTGATGCCGTATTCTCTAACAATCCGTACAGCTAGCCCACGGGAGTACTTTGCTTCAACGTCTTCAGAGTGAGTGTTTTGCTTGCAAGTATTTGGTAGTATTGCTTGCTGGAGTGTCACTAAATGTTGCCCTGCCCTAGTTTTGTTTCACAGCTTGAAAACAAGAGCGGTTCAATTCTGTTTTAATAATAATGCCGAAGAGTGTAACCCTAACAATGGCCCACACACAAATACTACTATAGCATCGCAGATGTGTGTATGTATGTGTATTTGGCGAAGCCGCGTTACCTTGGCCCCTGCCAATGGAGGTCTATGCCAATCTTTCTTCCCTTAGGCATCAGCACAATGCTTGAGCAGGAGAAAAACACAAAATACTCGAACCTTGCCCTGAACTCTTCAACGGTGCAAGTCATTTCCACATTTCCAGTGTAGTCTAGTTCAACCGATAGAGCATTGCTTTAACACCGCTGGGTTTAGGGCTTTGCATCCCACCGGGGCCACCCATGTATGAAAGCGTCCAGCAAATGGCCTTTAGTATTATTATTTTATGCCTCCATGGTTATGTTTTTAATTGTACGTTTTATTCGTAGGCATTAGGAGGCGTTGGTAAAACGCATAAACCCCCTCTCTGTGTAACTCCACCAGTGCAGCGCTACGACGGAGCCCCAATTAGCATATAACTGAGCCAGCAGCACCTCTATGATCCACAGTGTTTGCATTGTGCTACGGGAAGTGGCAAGGGTCAAACAGTTCTCACAAGGCGCTCACACACGAGCGCAAATGGAAAAAAAACAAACACAAAGTCAGACAAAAGAGCAAAACAGGGAAAACGCCAGTTTACAGGACGGAGGGTAGACCTCTCGCATTTAAGCGTGTGCCGACCACCACGTCAAACACAAAGGGGCCATTTTCTTCCCTTTAGAAAAAGCGGAAGGGTGTTTAAACCCCCCACCCCTTCTTAGTGTCACTCTGAGAATGAACATATTTATTGATAGTGCACTTTCCCTCCAAAACTCAAAGCCCCTCGCACACAAAAGACAGTGGAGGAGTGGAACGGGGGCGTAAGCTGGAGGAATATTGAATTCTGCTGAGGTCGACGTAAACCTGTATCCCATTTGTGTTTTATCCCAGATGCAGGAGTTGGATGGCAGTAATGGGGTGGGGTGGGGTGGGGGGAGCACTGCAAAGCACTGTAGAGGAGTGACAGAGAATCTGAGAACTTTGCTGTATATAATTTATGCTCATAACCTATTTAGCGCTGCGGCTTGTTTTGCTGAAGCTAAGCTGTTCTTGGTTGCCATAATGGAGCCTCTGGTTTTTTGCATTTTATCATTTGCTGAGTGTGGAGGGTGCGGGGTGTTTATGTGGGTCTCTAAGAGAGAGGAAATGCATGTGCAATGTATCCATAGCAGCTCATGAAAGAAAATGGCACAGATACAAACATTGGAAAAAAAAAAACACAAACAAAATGCTCTTTCGGTCCAAATGGACGGTAAATCCTGCGCTGGTCTGTTTGTTGTTCTACCAAACAAACAACCGACTTCACAGGTAATAGTTGTGTGAAGCCGTAGCAGCACCAGTCAAGGCAAAAAGGACCACTGTGTCCACCATGTCTACAGCACAGCAGACCCAGCCAACCCTGATCCCCGTTTGCTGGAAGTCACTTTAGACAAAGTACCTGCTGAATATCAAACAGGAGTCAACATTTACTGCACCGTAATTCTCCCTGGCCTGGGACAAAAGTTCTAACGATAAACATGATGGGGTCGTCAGGTTGTTGCCAAGGCCCCTTTCTTTCACCCATTCCAATTTTAATATGCTTTTGAAAATGACCAACCGGTTGTGCCGTAAATCTTCCCTGGGGTGCGGTACCAAAAAATAAATTACAGTGCAAACACAATCAGCCGCAAACCACCTCCTCCCAGTCTCCCGGAGCAGTGATACCCACATTCCATTTGATGCTATCTCCTTTAAAATAGGATGCTATCGGTGTCCATGGCGATGCTATCGCCATCCACCTGCATTGAGATATTGGTTTCCAATCCCCGTTCCCCCCCCCCCACCCCCACCCCACCCCCCACCCCCACCCCCACACACACCTGGACAGAGAGATGTGAGACGGTGCAGCCAAAGCCAGTCCATCTGGGGCTTACTTAGGGGTGGAGAACGATGCATGGAGCTCCATCGCTCAGTGTCTGTGTGTGTGTGTGTGTGTGTGTGTGTGTGTGTGTGTGTGTGTGTGTGTGTGTGTGTGTGTGTGTGTGTGTGTGTTGTGTGTGTGTGTCTTTGTGTGTGTGTGTGGGTGCCTGGCCCCGGGGCCCGGGGTTGTAGCGCTACCTGCTCCATGCTGTATGCCTCTAATGAGGGCGGAGGACGGACATGATGGAGAGTCAATTACAAGCCCATGTTGGGGAGTATCACCGTTTCACCTTTCATTACGCCTGGCTGCCATAGGCTAACTAGGTCTCATCAGTTAGCGTGAAGTTGCCGAGAGGAGGTGGCTGGTGGTGGGGGGCGGGGGGGGGGGGTTGGTCACCCTCCTGGGAAACGGAAGAGAATT
Organism: Melanogrammus aeglefinus; assembly: GCA_900291075.1. Classification (NCBI taxonomy): domain Eukaryota; kingdom Metazoa; phylum Chordata; class Actinopteri; order Gadiformes; family Gadidae; genus Melanogrammus; species Melanogrammus aeglefinus. The sequence goes on along the minus strand of OLKM01000495.1, from coordinate 263,881 downwards.
AAAAGAGGAGGTCTTAGTCGATCGTCTGCCTGTCTCGTATCGGTGAGATGGTTGGGGTTGGATGGCGCCCGTGGGCGGAGTCTGAAGGGGACATCGTGAACCGTGTGCGGCCGTCACTTCACACAACGCAGTGCGCCACGATGTATCGTGCACGTGCGTTTTTATTGGCTTTTCAGGTCTGTTTGATTGTGTTGTGAGCACATTTATATTCATTTATCAAAATTGATCATACGAAGTACGGGGGCTTTCAGGGGGCACATTTATTATAAACTCATGAATCATCGGAAACGCAAAAGAATTATAATTAATGAAATAATAAGCAGAAAATCCTGAAAAAAATGTCCTCATAAACATCAGCCTGCGGCCGATTGGTTAATGCGTACTCAGCTAGGAGCAGAGGTTAACGGACGCTGACTGTTTCTTCACACCATTGCTTCCGAGCTCACTCAGCCTGTTCCTGCTTCTCTCCGTCTCCCTCCCCTCCAGATCCGCTGGACCAAGACGGCGGGCAGCGTGTCAGACCGCTTCCAGGACTCCAGCGTGTTCAACGAGACGCTGCACATCGCAAAGATCCTGAGGACCCAGGGAGGACGCTACTACTGCAAGGCCGAGAACGGCCTGGGCTCCCCCGCCATCAAGTCCATCCGGGTGGACGTCTACTGTGAGTAGGACTTCCATGACGGTCGACTTTGAAAAGCTAGGCTTTGCTCATCCCGGTGCTGAGATTTCCAAGGAGAACCTGCCATTTAATTTCCTGCCATTTAATTTCCCATTTTATTTCCCGCCTGTACCCTGAAGTGAATGATGGCGGGAAACCGGGGAAATTATGATTAATAACAACAACATCGTAGTTGTACTCATTTAGGGGCTGGAAATGAGAAACAGCCATGGTGATAACAAAGACGGATGCCTTTTATTGTGACTACCCCCCTCAAGGAATATTATCAACATGTAAAATACGGGGAAGATATCGAACCCTAATTATTTACCATAGCCTTGTTCTAACGGCATTGTTTCTAATGGCATACTTGAGTGTAATTGCGCAGAGAAGCAACTAGAAATGAGTCCTTCACACTTCCGACGTAATCACCAGCGTCCCACCATGCTATGTCTATTTTTGGTATCTCCAGCGGAACAAGTAAAGGTCAGATGCTTAGCTTGAGGGCGTCCTAACAGATGTTGTTATGTAGAGGTACACTTTGAATGTTTTTCCTTTCGTGACATAATTAGTCTTGTCAGCAGCAGGGTTGAATAAAACAGGGAAGCGACTTTATATAAACCAGCTCATCGCCGTCGTGCGGAGCCTGGCTCGGAGTGGTGAAGTGACGCAGGACATTCAGTTGGGGGGGGGGGGGGGTCGTCCCTAGAGAAGATACCCGTCCTCTCCTGGGAACGTTAATTAAGCTGAGGATCGTTTTTGTTTTCCCTCACATAGCAGAACATCCGCTCCCCTTTTCGGTCCCTTTTGCCCTGAAGAAGAAACAACATGGTGTGGGGGGGTCCTCGACGATGTCCTCCGCAGGCGCCGAAATGTTACTCTTGTCTATTGATTTTGCATTGATTGGCTTGATCGTCGGTGAGGACAGGAGACATGCAGTTCCCACTCTGCTCATAACTGAGCTAAGGCGATGAGTGGAACGGCACAGCAGAGTTGAATAACGTGTAAACAAGTATGTTTACATGTATGCCTGAATAAGAGTTCAATTAATCGTGTCAGCAAAGGTATTTAAAGCGACAGTAACTATAACTTACTGCTCTGCGAGGGCATGACGTTTGACTATTTATAACTGCTGTTCAGTCATTTTCTCCTATGTGACTTTAATGTCTTCACATTAGTATCCTGTAGGGACTTGAGTTGTAGCTAAAGCTCCAGTTCTTTCCGATCACCGTGGGGAGAACATAATAAAACATGTGTAAGTAGCCAGCTGCATCATCCTCGGGGACCATCCGGGTTCGAACCTTGCACCAATCGACCTGGAGTCTGAAACACCCCTTTTCCACCGTACTATATGCCTGCCTTTGTCAATACACACCAGATCCAGAAATAACCACGCGGAGAAACAAACCAACTCACCGTAACCCAGGACAACAATACCCACCGTACTGGCTCCGCACCGCACGAGACAACGTCATGGTAATAGATCAGGCCATTAGGGGAACAGCAGCCTGTTCATATTTCCGCGTACGGCACGTGCCTGAGATTACCGGAAACAGTTGGAATGATTAAGGCAATAATGATCAGCCGCGTGCTGCTGCTGTAAGGAAGCCCGGGGGTAAACACCCTCAGCAGGTGTGAAGTCCTCTGTTGTCTCCTGCATCATTAAGGAGCGCCGGTGTGAGGAACGCCGCTGAAGTAGATCTCAAACGCCGCCGTGGAATGTGATAGCAGACGGGGAAGCGAGGAGGGGTGCCGGGGTGGGGTGGAACACAGGCTCCGCTATCGCTGCCTGTGCAGCCAGTTGCGATTCATAAAAAACGAACATCTCCTGAGGTCGTCGATGGCGTCTGCACAATGGACGTTTGACACTCGGGGAAGGTGAGGGGATGCAAAGTGTGTCACTCTCCGTAAAGAGATTGACGTGAGAGCCTTTGTCGGATGGCTGTTAGCTTGTGGCGGTGAAGAGAATGAATGAATCCGTTTCCTGCGGTAGACAGTGTGAGGATGGGCTCTGACTTGAGACTTGACAAGAGGGAGAGGTGGGCGAGAAACTCAGAGAGAGAGACAGAGAGAGAGGGAAGTGAACGAGGCGTCGCGAGTTGCTTCGGAACAGCCTTCGGTATCTCAGAGAGAGAGGGAATGAACGAGGCGTCGCGAGTTGCTTCGGAACAGCCTTCGGTATCTCCAGGTTGACATCATCACGCAATCAAACATAATCCGATGTAGGCGCGATAGGTCATGCCGAATTGATTAGGAAGTGATTTGTTTTCAATTCAATCGCATTGCTACTTCAATTATGTGTAATATTCAATATCTCAGTTTAATAAATGACACTGAATGGCTTTAATTGAAAAATAAAGGGAATGCGTGATCTATTAGCCATCAATCTGCTCTGTGGGCGCCCATTCTCATTTGTTTCAGCGTTCACACTCCTCCACCACTGTAATTCTGTTGTGCACCATGGAGCCTCCGTAATGATAGATATAAATAATTAGCTTGTTTTTCCCTCCTCTTTCAACTGCTGTCTGCGTTGCCGCGGTAATCTCCCCAATACTCCAAGACAAACAGCTCATGCTCTCCCATATTTTTTCTTCATTCGCCTTGGCGTGAGAGAACCAACACACCCCATTATGGCTTCTGATGAATCGCTGGGGCCACAGCCCTGTGTATAGTCATTACGCAACCACAACGCAGTGCGGTTAGTGCAAAGACCCAGCTTGCGATGTCGAGCTGCTGCCGTGTCTCTGATGAGTCCTGCCCGTTCCATGAGAACCGCTCTCGGGCTCCAGAGAGGACGGAGAGAACCGAGTGGTATCTATCTGATGTACAGTCACGTGTGTGCGCAAAGGTGTGCTTTATTGTGTGTACGTGCGGGCAAAGGTGTGCGTGCGTGCGTTCATTAATTTGCGTAGCCTTGTGTTGCACTGGCACTCTCGACATAAGCCCTGATGTTTCCTCCCGAGAAGCAGCTCAGCCTGTCCCCCAGGAGCGACTCTAATTTACGAGTCTCACGCAGCGCGTGCTATTTTAGGACTTTTCACAAGGTTGTGTTTTTTTTTTAAATCATTATTAATTAGCAGGAAATGTGTATGTGTATTTTCTCGGTTTGGAGCTGGACCTCGGAGCTACAGCCACACTTGAGATGATCTGGGCTATGTCCCTGTACTGGAAACGGTGTGTGTGTGTTGTATAGGGGGTGTGAAAAGGCCTTGGGGGGGGGGGGGGGTACGTGTGCTTCTTCCAGGGTAATCTGCCCCCTTTGAGACCCACACAGAGGTTAATGTGCCTTCATTTCCGGATCGAATGGGGGCTCGGCTACCAATTTGAACCGTCAACACCGGGAATCGTATTCATGTATGCGCCATGATCAAATCAAAGCGTGCTCTCTGCAACCTACCCACTCCTGCAGTCTGTGTCAGGTATCTTTTGGTTCTCAAAGAAGCGAAGGCAGAGCAAACATGAAGGCCGAACTTAGCAAGGCGGAGGAAGAGGTGAAACGGGCGCGGAGAGAATAATTGTCCCGACAACAGCGGCCTACAAATACCGCTATTTTTCCTCTGCAAAGTGAGAGTTTGATTTGTAGTTCCTTTTACCAGAGTTTCGCATGAGGATGCGCATCAGT
>OLKM01000495.1:252101-254601 GCA_900291075.1 Melanogrammus aeglefinus | reverse complement strand
GGGTGTTTCTTTTCTGGGTGTTTTGCATAGCAAAAGGAAAAAAAAGTGGGAGGGGGGGGTGTAGTTTTAAATCAATCATACGTCATGTCATATGGTTTGTATAAGGCACGCGCATCAATCCGTTCGGCTCATGTTTCACTTTTAAGCTGACGACACGCTCAGAGCTAAATGCCGAGAACTTAGGCTTGTGAGCAATGTGACCTTCTTTCACCTTAGTTGCACGTTACGTATTAGGCCCAAATATCTCCAATCCAGGCCTTGCTGAAGTTCTTAAGACAGGCACTAAATAGTTCATATTTGAGTGTCAATTATTTTCAGATAATATTAATCAAATACTGTTTTTTTTATATAATATGTCATTTTTTATAGAGATTGAGTACTGAGTGATACCATCGATATCAAACGCACCAAATCAAAGCATTGTTTGTTGACCAATGGCAGGCCAAGATCACTTGTTCTTTGGTTATCAGTTTGTTGCATCAACCACGGCAGCACAATCTCACAAATTGTCCGTTTACCGTCCCTTAAAAGTCTTTACAAACAAAAGATATCCTACCTTCGTTTATGTACCTTTTTCCACAATAGCGCCCTCGAGATTCCAGCAATGTAGTTGTGGCAACACGCAGCTCAGGCAGCCAGTGTATTTAATCCTAGCTCCCGAGCAGAATGTTAAACTGATTAATTAAGCTAATCAAGCTAATTCTGTAATGAATGACCTAAACAACTCCATGTACTAGTGTTATCGCACTGGCCGAAGAGTGTATTTAGTTCCCGTCTAAAGAGCCCGAGTCAAGCGCCGGTCTTACATGGTGTTCCCCAAGTGCTGTTGGCCCAGTGGCTCAATTAATCAGACCCTTAAACTTTAAATGGCCACACACTTAACTAATCCAAGCATCTTCGGAAACGTCCCCTCCTATAAATATAAGCAAACCAGCTCCTTAAAAATCATCCATCCTCTCCATCCTCCGAACCGGCCAATCACGGAACTCAGATTCCCCCCCGGAGCCCCCACCCTCCACCCTCCACCCCCACCCTTGGTTCTGGGGGTACGCTGCAGTAGGGGGGTGCAGGGTGTCACTCTGAACTCTCGCTAACGTTTTTGGTTCTAGCGTGTGGTTTGGTGTCTGTTTTTTTTCTTTCTTCATGGAGATGAATGGGAGAGGAGATGTCCTCAGACAGTCACCGGCCGCCTCGCAGTCACGATGAAGGGGAGATTCATGGGGTGCAGACCACCCCCCCCCACCTCCACCACCACCCCTCCCCTCATGACTCTGCTGGGCCTCATTATTTCCTCATCTCCATCACGCGGAGGAAGGAAGTGAGAGGTTGAAGACACGGCTGGGGGCTGTGGGTCTCCCGGCATGGCCATCTATCACACACATCATCACACACACACACACGCGCGCACGCACACACAGATACACGCACACACACAAACAGACACATGCTCACATGCTGTCACACACATTCATGTACCTCCATGCAGTCACACACATATAAACACACACACACATGCACTCACACACACACACATACACGCATGCTCACAGACACACACTCACGCACGCACCGGACACACACTCACATGCCCTCACACACACACACATACATCATGCTCTCACATACACATACACACACACACACACACAAACACACACAATGGCACACACCACACACGCACACACACACACACCCTCACACACACACACACACACACACACACACACACACACACACACACACACACACACACACACACACACACACACACACACTATCCCCCCGCACACACACTATCACACACACACAGACACGCTACCTGGTGTGTCACATGCTTTTGCACAGTACACACCCACCATGGGCACACACACACACACCGTGGGCCACTCTGAAGCCCCAAAGCCCACTCAGTGCCTCCCCCCTCCTCCAAAAGACAGCATAATTGGAAAAACAGAACACCTGTCAGGCCGAAGATGGAGGTCCAGGCAGTGGAGTGCGGCATCAGAAACGGCACTTCAAGGACGACGCCGTGGAGCGATTCTGACGAGTTCCCCTCCGTTAGCCCTCTCTCTTTGTTTTTAGGGAGGAAAACCTTTTGTGCTTAGGTGAGCAACCCGGTTGAGTGTTGACAAGAGTGCTTCAGTGGCTGTTATCCTTCCGTACTAAGTCCCATTTGCTGACTTTGGGGTGGCACACTCTTCGGTGGGACAAAACAAGCAAAGGACCTTGAAACGTCTCCGGTGGAGGTATAAGGGTGCGCCCTTGTGAAGGGCCGGTATTCAGATGCTTAAATGCAATTCGCCTTAAAAAAGCAAATTGAACACTGACAAACAACAGAAGCACACCTACACAGAAGACAGCGGACATGGAATGGCAACACGCAGGTTAGTGCTTCTGCAGAAACAACACAGTGTCTGGTCGGTCCATTTCGGAAATGACGTCGAATCAGAGGACGATTACAATGGTACGGTCCTTTCAAAGTAAAATCAGTATATCGTTT
>OLKM01000495.1:242101-247101 GCA_900291075.1 Melanogrammus aeglefinus | reverse complement strand
GCGGTGCGACTCCCACGTGCCCCAGCGGCGCATGTTTGAACATTAACGCGCTGACACACCAGCCCCCCCCCCCCCCCCCCACCACCACCAGCACCCACCCACTCCCATCCACTGCAAGCCACCACTAACTCCATCACTTCCCTTCCTAGCCTTTGCTCATCTGTCAGGAGAGAGGGAGAGAGGGAGAGAGAGAGAGAGAGGGAGAGAGAGAGAGAGAGGGCGAGCGAGCGAGAGAGAGACAGACAGAGAGAGAGACAGAGAAAGAGCGAGACTCTCTCTCTCTCTCTCTCTCTCTCTCTCTCTCTCTCTCTCTCTCTCTCTCTCTCTCTCTCTCTCTCTCTCTCTCTCTCTCTCTCTCTCTCTCTCTCTCTCCATCTCTCTTCCTCTCTCTCTCTCTCTCTCTCTCTCTCTCTCTCTCTCTCTCTCTCTCTCTCATCTCTCTCTCCCCCTCTGAGTGTTTGTCAGTGTCAGCGCTAGAAGTCAGAATGCAGTGTGGCCAAGGTTAGCCCACTGGAGCGTTTAGCTGAACATGGGAAGATTTACCGGCCCGTGAACCAGTAAACCTACAATTACAAACCCCTAACAACTCTGGCAAGGCAAGCAAGCCTCAACACTACGCTTTTCTCCTGGAGCGTGTTTAGCTGAACATGGGAAGATTTACCGGCCCGTGAACCAGTAAACCTACAATTACAAACCCCTAACAACTCTGGCAAGGCAAGCAAGCCTCAACACTACGCTTTTCTCCTGCGGGCCTGGGGAGTTAAGCTCCACAATCAGCCAAGCAAGACGTCGAGAGGTAATTGCACAAGAGCGACATGCGCAACATCCTTACGGGAGACGAAAGGGGGTGATGGCGGAGGTGGAATTTTGTTTGAAATTCATCAAATTTTAATCCACTGCTTACATTTCCATATTTCCATATTTATCTCTTTGCGCCGCTAACATCCACTCTTCCCCTTGCATATCATTTGGGCCTTAATAATAGCTCAAGCCCTCGCCGCACTTAGCATTCACACACACATGAACACGCACACACGCACGGCCATCGAAACAGCTGCACCGACAACCCCCTATCAGGTGGGTTGTTTAAAGACACTTGTACCCCAGGGAAGATAAGGTTGTCAATGTGAATCTCTTTGTTTCCCCCATACTTGGCAAATTGACTGTTGGGAAACAGGGACGCAGTTTAGTCGTTAAACTGGGACGAGGCCCATATAAGATCCATATACACTCCTTTCCTCCCCCTCGCTCTCGCTCTCTCCCCCTGTCTCTCTCCCTCCCTCGCTCTCCCACTCTTGGAATTAATCAGTGTATTTACTTAGCACTATCTGCTCCAGTGAAAATGGCCCACTCGATCGCCCTGTCTCCCCACACAGTGTGTCTTGCCCCCACCCTGTCCTCTCCCATCCAGAAGGGATTGCTCTTACCTGTGCCACTGTAATGGATTCTGGATGAAGTATTGACTGCTGCTAGATTTTGATTAAGGGGCTGCAGCGCAGAACATGTCTTTAATGAAACTGGGGAATCAGCATTCTCGGGACGGCTCCTGTGGTTTCTTTCGGTTTTTCACTTGCTTGTGGCCCAATTGCACCTTGATTAGGGTGAGCTTTGCCTGGTAAATCCGCCGGTAAGTCATAGCCTCTGAATTAAGGGGGACGAATGCGGGCGTTAATAATACATGGCGTCGATGCGTCGGCCGTTCCAAAGAGAGAGAATAATTGCTCAAATGTGGGCCGTGGTCGTTGGATGATTTGCGAGTGTAGCTTCAGTGACTCACTTATTCACACACTCCAATTAGACACTCTTTTTTTTTTGCGTTACTCAATCGCGGGTACACAAACACAGTGCCTGTGATAAGCCACTTTTTTTTAAATGCCTTGTACAAAAGGTCAATCTTCATCTGTATGGATTTGGAGTCCGAGTGGTAACTAACGCTAGCTTTCCTCATTCTCTACCTTCGCTTAAATTGCCTTTTTTGGCCGCATTAGGAACTGATTGCACCTCGGCTGGAGATGAAAGGGGAAATGGCTAGCTCCCCATGTTTCTTTGAGCGTACAAAATGGACGCAATCTAAAAGGCAAGTATTAGCATGTTAAAAAAAAACAACACCATTTGCCAGGGCTTAATGTGATAGCCGTGTAAGATGATTAACTTTCAATCCATCTAATCAACCACCAGCGCTATTTCAAATAACTTGGCTGTCAGTGGTCGGGGCCAGAACTTCCCCTCCCGTCTGATCAGTCGAGCCGAATGGAGAGTCCAACAGATGTATCAATTCACAGAGGGGCTAATCTCATTGGGGGGGGGGGCGCGCGGGGGGGGGGGGGGGGGGGGGGGGCATTCGTTTTATTTTTGCTGTCAGAGCAATGGTGCTCACAGTTCACAGCGGTATATATTCTTGACCCCTTCCTCTCGCTCTGACTCCTTCCCAGCCTTCGCTTTAACACTCATCCTCCTCATACTGTGGCCACACGCTAGCTGACTGCTAAAGTCATCATGTCCTTGTACACTACTGATTTATGTGGCTTTGAGTCAGTAACCCCGCCTCCCCCTCACACTACACACCATTCACACATTCCATCCACTAAACTCCTAGACTGCTGTTTGGTGCCTAGCTGCGGCTATCCCGATGCGGTTGTGACCTTCAAACCCCCTCCCCCCTCCTGAAGGCTCTCACACCATTCCCACTCATCAACCTCCAGACGGCTGTTTGCTAGCTCGCTATCCCCGATGCGGTGTGACCTTCAACCCCCCTCTGAAGGCTCTCCAGCTGCCGCAAAGGGTCGTGGGAAACGGTTTTCTCTGTCGAACACGGTGTACACTCAATCTTACTCACGATTTTGTACTCCCCAATGGGGAAAAGGAAGCAGGTCGCACTGTTTGCTCATCATCTCGTCCTCGCGTGACGACAGTGTGTCATGAGTAGAGGATGTATTTTTGGTGTTCTATATATGGACGTGTTTTATTCTCAGTGTTATATTACTGTGAATAAGACTACAGCGGTGTTTCATATTTACCTATTTTAGCGAAGTTGTCATGTTGCATAGGGCTTAGCCGTGCTGAGGCTTAACGCTAGTTTACTCGGTAGTTGCCTTCGTCTGTGCCTGTTCTTAAGCTCCCCGATCCTGTGCCTCCGAGCACACCTGACACCAAACCCGAACAGGGCCGAATCCGGTCTCCTGTTGTGGCCGGCGTGTGGCTCAGGGGGCGGGACTTGTTGGCTTGTAACCGAAAGGTTGCTAGATCGATCCCCTAGTGTCGAGGTGTCCCTGAGCAAGAAGACACCTCACCCTAACTGCTCCCGACGATGTGGCTGTCACCTTGCGTGGCTGACGCTGCCGTCGGTGTGTGAATGTGTGCGTGATTGGGGGAATGTAAGGCTGTGAAGCACTGAGTGGGCGCTGGCTAGAAAAGCGCAGTTTATTGAGTATGGTTTTCACATCCAGTGGCTTCATAGCAATCTTAGTGTTTGTTAAGGTGCTTCATCGCATTAGATATGTAACAGAACCTCGACGGAGACAGTAGCCCATGTGCTGCTTCAGATGTCCTCTCTAGCACTATGAGCATCTCCTTGCAACACCACCACCACCACAGAGCCACTGTCCGCTGGCTGTAAAGGCGGTGTATAAATGCAGTCCATTTACCTTATTTGTTGTGTGTGTTCGCTCCGCAGACCAGTTAGAGAGACCTCTCTCTCTCTCTCTCTCTCTCTCTCTCTCTCTCTCTCTCTCTCTCTCTCTCTCTCTCTCTCTCCCTCTCTTCTTCTCTCTTCTCTCTCTCTCAGTCTCCTCTCTCTCTCTCTCTCTCTCTCTCTCTCTCTCCCTCTCCCTCTCCCATCTTTACCTTATTCGTCGTGTGTTCTCTCTGCAGACCTGGACGACCCGGTGGTGACGGTTCACCAGAGCATCGGCGAGGCCAAGGAGCAGTTCTACTATGAGCGGACGGTGTTCCTGCGCTGCGTGGCCAACTCCAACCCGCCGGTGCGCTACAGCTGGCACCGCGGCAGGGAGGTGCTCTCGCAGGGCTCGGACAAGGGCGTGGAGATCTACGAGCCCTTCTTCACACAGGTAAGGACTCAGGGAGCACGACGCAATAAGGGTCCGATCAGTCGCCGGGAGTTGCCACGGCGAGGGGAGATCATGAAGGAACAGTTAATGAGCAGTTCACTAATGGTCAATAAACATTATTTCATGCAGCTGAGTGTTAGCTTATGGTCGAGTAACCCATTCCCGTACAATGAAGTAACAGTTAATCATCATTCATCAACATTGATTCACGCAGTGAGTGGTTAACCTTTACTTACAATGAAGTAACTTAACAGGCTATTTATTGATGCATTCATGCATACTTTTTTTTTTTACCACTAAGTTTATGAACAGTTAACCAATGGTCTAGTCACCAAATGTGTGCTCTAACAGTTAACAAACATGAAGACATCAGCTGATGAGCATGAGCTCTTCAGTCAGTGATTAAACTGAACATCAGACAGTGTGTCGTAAAGAATAATCCACCAATTGACCATCACAATGACTCGTTAATACATGACTTTAAGTTGTGCATATGAATCTTTAATACAAAGATAGCATGACTCATTGGCTACATAAAACAGAATAAAACAATAAGTTTTAAAACAAATTATCAAAACATGATAAAGCCCTTCCATATGCAGCTGTATCATCACTCCAAGCAAAGATCATGGTCCCGTTTCAAAGAAACCTTTTTAATGTAATATTCCTTGTTATTGAGTATGGTTTTCACGGACCAACAGTAGCTTCAAAGCAGCCCTAGCATTTGCTAAGATGCTATATTGCATTAGAGATGTAACAGAACCTCAGTGGAGACAGCAGCCCATGTGCTGCTTCAGATGGGGTCCCTGGCCCTACGAGCGTCTCCTTTCAACACCACCACCACCACCACCCAACCACCTCCACCACGACCACCCACACACCACACACACCACCACCACCACCCGCAGCCAGCACACCGAGCCAACACGACCC
>OLKM01000495.1:228765-239370 GCA_900291075.1 Melanogrammus aeglefinus | reverse complement strand
AGTCACGGAAACAATGAGTGCTATTGCTCCCTCACTGGGGGGTGGAGCAATCCCGCCGGTGATGGAGGGGACGAATCTGCAAATGAGATGCCTCTCAGTGGTCCAGCGCATCGGTTATTCACAGTTCATCGTCGTAAGCTGGCAGCTAACAGTTGCTACGGATGACCGCCTAGCGTGGCGCGATGCGCATTTGTTCACTGGGACATGCTTCGGTATGGTAAACGGCCAATGGACCGTAATTATAAAAGCGCTTTTCCTAACCAGTGGGCCGATCGGAGAACCCTGCAATCGTTGGTTTAACGGTCCCCCATTGGAAGGCCCATCCCGCGCGGCCGACGGCGGCGTCAACCGCGCGGGGCGACCGCCGGCAAGTTAGGGGCTGGCGTCTTGCTCAGGGACCCCCAGCCTCCCCAACGAACTAACGACCTGAACGCTGCCAGTCGACACATTCGACCTCCTGAGCCACTGCCGCCCCATATTAATACAATTCAATTGTATTTATAGCTGTAAATCACAGGTACATTCTCTAAAGGGTTTAACAGGCTATTTATTTATGCTTTTATGCATTCTTTTTTTTTTTTTTTTACCTTAAAGTGAGCTAGAAAATGGCTGGGAGTGAGTTTTCGATGTCCACTGTGTGTAACGATACCAACATCCTCGTGTGTGTCCCATCCCCACTGGGCTCTTTAATTTCCCACGTTCCCTTTTCACCGGCGTTGTCCACCCGACCATAATGAGCTTTTTTTCTTGCACACATTTGCACACCCCTGTTTTGGTTTGATCCGAGCTGCAGGGGGAGACAAAGATCCTGAAGCTGAAGAACCTGCGGCCCCAGGACTACGCCAACTACAGCTGCATCGCCTCCGTCCGCAACGTCTGCGGCATCCCCGACCGCAGCGTCATCTTCAGGCTCACCAACAAGACCGGTACGTCCTGCGCTGTTCTGATCTAGTCCAGCGCTCTTCAGACTGTACCACTGCTTTGATCAACCACTATACCACTGCTTTTATAAACTTCTATACTTTTATATATTTATTTTTGAGTCTTATCCAAGCTATATTTGTTCTATATGGGGAATGGGTTAACCTAACAATTGTGAGTGCTTGGCACTTGTTTCTATGATACGATATAATGCTGTTTCTCGTTTTTTTCTCACAAATGTACTTATTGTAAGTGGCTTTGGAAAGAAGCGTCTGCTAAATACACTAAATGTAATTGTAAATGATTCATACTACAAATATGTAGCGAAATTCATGCTTCATCTGCTTTGGGCTTTATGACGCTGGAGTGGACAGGGGTAGTGTCACTGCAAAAAGATTTCAGCATGAAGGACACTGAGAGCCGATATCCTCAATATACCGCCTGGGTTTCCTCGATAAGGCCACCTCACCCCCTAACGCCTCCTTACAGACCGCTCCGTTCACATTCTTTGACTAAAAGTGTCTGACAAGTGACTTAATAGTGGCAAATATATTTTGGAGATTCAGGATTACCAAACCCATAACGTGTTCCTCAAGAGGCTGAGCCGAGAACTTAATGCTTTCGCAAGAGAGCCGACCAAAATAACAGGCTTTAAAAGAAAAAAGGATGAGTTAGTTACCCTTCTGTGGCAAAGAAAGTGAGGGGGATCCAAGACGCTCTGAAAAAAGAACGGTTTGCCGCTACATTGCTTTGCCTGACAACGCTTGTTTACGACCGACCATTTTTTTGCGAAGATGTTATGACCATTAAACCTTTCAAAAACACAGGTTTTTTTTACTGTCCCACAAAGTCCACTGGACGTGTTTACTCCGTTTTCCCTTTACACAACATTTCAGAGCTACGTCAACATACCCCCCCCCCCCCCCTCTAAATATCGTCTTCCTGCCCGACGTCGACGCTTCAACTCAGCCGGTACCCACAAAACACCTCTCGCTTTTCCCACGGCCTCATCCCAAACCCCTCGCCACCGGAGAGATAAATCCGTTCCAAATGAAACAGACCACTTAGAATTCGGAGCGGATTTATCTCCGGTGGCGAGGAGTATTCGGACGCTGCCGTGGGAAAAGTGAGAGGTATTTCGGGGGGTACCGGTTGAGTTGGGGCGACTCCGCAACTCATAAATCCGTTCCGAATGAAACTGACGACTGGATCCCCTAAACCCCCTGCGGTCCCCCCCCCCCCTGTCAGCCTCGCCGACCATCAAGCTGCTGGTGGAGGACCCCATTGTGGTGAACCCGGGCCAGACGGTGTCCCTGGTGTGCATCACCACGGGCGGGGAGCCCTCGCCGCTGCTGAACTGGGCCAGCAGCAACGACAGCCTGCCCCCCCGGAGCCTGGTGAAAGGCGGGACCCTCACGCTGCCCGCCATCACCTCGGACGAGGCGGGGGTCTACAGCTGCGTGGCCAGCAACAACGTGGGCAACCCGGCCAAGAAGTCCACCACCATCGTGGTCCGAGGTGAGTGGCGAGAAACGGAGAGGGGGGGGGAGGGGTGGGGGGCGATGGTGGTGGGGGAGCGGGGAGGGGGAGAGGTTAGTCCGGGGGTGGGGGGGGGGGTCTGGGGAGTGCGGAGGTATTTGGGGAGAGGGCAGTGGGGGAGATGAAAGAGGGCAAAACGGGGGGTCTTGGCGGAGGAGGTGGTTGGAGAGAGATGGGAGAGGGGGGGTGTGGGGGGGTAGGGAGGTGCCGGCCCTTGGGGGTCGGAGAGGGGGGGGTCCGGAGGTGGTGGGAGGGAGGGAGGAGATGAGGAAAGGTGAGGTGAGGAACAGAGAGGGGAAGGTGAAGGACAGAGAGAAGGAAATAGCAAACAAACAGCCGATCGATAAACAGAAAACAATTAAAAACAACAAACGGCCTCAGGAAGAACGATTGCTTCGCTTTTTTCTTGAGTGCAAATTCATTAAATGTTCAAGCTAAATGTGTTAGAGAAACAGAAATCAAACGGTTTGACCACACTATTTCATGGCATCGACTCAAACATTGCCAGAGGAATATTATCTGTGTTGCCTGCTGTAGAAATACTGTATAGAAATCTTTACTGTTCCATTTACTTATAATATATACAGTATATATATATATATATATATATATATATATATATATAAATATCATTTAATGGGCTTCCGCTTCTGCCAAAGCGGTCCAGGCATAAAATCAATGTTGCATGCTTATTGTTTGACCTGATAAACACACACACACACAATTTCACAAAAACACATCTGACTGCACACGTGCGCCCACACACACTGACACACACAAACCCAGCCACACACACACACACACACACACACACACACACACACACACACACACACACACACACACACACACACGACACACACACACACACACACACACACACACACACACACACACACGCATCCCCATCCACCCAACACCATTATACTATCAGATCACAGAGTCAAAGTTGCATCTGTGCATTTTAGCACAGCGATGGCGACGTTGTGGGCAGTGTGTGAGTTTGTGAGTGTGTGTGTGGGTTCGTTAAAAGTCGCTGTGTAAAACGGCTTTTTCAGCGATAATGAAGGGCGTCCCACGGCGAGGATGTGGGAGACTGTTTGGCCGTCACTCGCTGGGCTCTGTGTTTGTCCAAGGCCCATCCCTTTGAATGCAGCGGGGGCACGTCTCAGAGCCACGGGCTCATTAGGAATATCAAAGAGCCTCCTTTCTGCACCACTTGCTTTCTGCTGAACCTCCCTGCCGCCGGATTGAATGCAGGGGAATGTACTTAACAGGCACGTTGAGGTCTGGGCGATCGTGGGAAAAAAATCATTGTCACATTTAGTCTGCGTTTCTCTCCAAAAAAACTGTTTGTAACAGAGAACTTTGAAACGTCCTCAAAAAATTACACAGATGTAAAAAAAAAAAAAGAAGAATCAAATAGAAAAATAATGCACAAATATGTATCCATCTGTTCTGCAATTTTTATGAAAAAAATAGTGTCAACCAGATTATATTAGTTTGGAGATCGTTTGACCCCAAAATCCAAATAACGATGATTCATTTGCACAGCCCTATGTTGAGGTCTGGGTGATCAAACCATTGTGGACGTTCTTCCTATTTTTTTCTGAAACATCCGTTATTTTATGCTCAGGAGATTTCATGCTCACAGTACTGGTAACAGATGTCTTAGTGAAGCCAGGAAAGCCGGTGACGACAGGTTTGGTCCTTTAAAGCAGTCATGTTATGCCACCAGGTGTGAGTGTGATCTGCCTTTTCCTGTGTTTTGGGGGAGTGTCCACCTAGATGTATGACGGAGAGATAAGCACCAGTTGCTCCAGTCCACTGGGTGGGCTGGTAGACTGATGTATCCAGCGCACATCTAGGTGGACACGGCCACTTGTGATGTCACAAAAATACAGGAAAAGGCAGTTTCTCATTCAGCTTTTAACAACTGATCACACTATCACCTTGTGTCATAACATGACCCCTTAAATCATTGGTAAGCATAAAGACATCTTACGGTATTGTTAACGATGTCTCAGTGAAGCCAGGAAAGACGGTTAGCACCGGGGAGGTCCTTTAATTAGCTGACTGACCGCCAGCATGTCAGCTCACAGCTGGATCTGTTTGGCTCAGCGTGGTGTTAACATACTGTCAGGGGTGAGGGGGTTCAGCCCCCAGGGGGAGGGGACGCATGCTAACAAGGTACGTACAGTATGTATTCATAATATGGTGAGTGGCTATCGATAAAACATAAATAAGGACAAGCCTCCTTAAAAAGCATCTATACACGTTTTGATTTGACAGATTGATGGATTTATATCGTAACGTGTTTTTTTTTTATAAATTGCTGGATTTACATTTATACATGTTTTAATTCTACGTTGTTTATTTAAATCTATAAATTGCTTAAAGGATTTGAGAGGAGGAATTTCAAACATGCCGCCCATTATAAACTTCTAAACCTGCGTCTCATCACCATTTGAATTGCTTATTCATTAGCTTGCAATTCGTCAATATTTTGGATTTCCTATTCCTCCACCTTTTTCTCTTTGGAATAATACATGCTCTTTGGGGTCCTAAGGCTTTGGCGTGTGGCTAAAATAAACAAACTAATGTTAAGGAGAGCACATTTTGTGTTATAATAATTGGAGGGAGAAAAACAGATTTTCGCCACTGCTGCCGTCTTCATTATAGAAGCTTTGTCTTCTGGATAAGGAGCTCATTTGCTGTAAACAGAGTCTGCAAGGCTAAATATTTGGTGTGTGTGCATGAGTGCACGCACACATACGTGTATGTGTGTGTGTGTGTGTGTGTGTGTGTGTGTGTGTGTGTTTGCGTGTCATTGTTAATATGAGTTTTACCAGGCACTGTTTGTCCATAGAGATGCTTCCCCAATTAAAACACAACTAGGCATGTTTCTGTGTCTATGCATAAAAAAACAACAAGAGTATTCATAGAAACACAGCGCAAGGCTCAAGTGGATTACATTTCTGATGAATACACAAATAATCGCACGCCTTGTTTCATATTAAGATCTACCCTTCATTCAAGCCGGGAGATACATACAGCACAACAGACAATCCGAGTCAGTTTTTGGTGTTTCGGAGCATCACAAAATGTTCTCTCTGCGTGCTTCACCTCCTCTTGTATCTCCTGCATCCTTGTCGAACAGAACAGTCGTCAACGTTCACAGCTTTTGTAAGAAAAAGACAACAACATTGACACAAGCCCCTTGTGATAGAAAAACAACGGAAACCCCTCTGAACACACACTGAATGGCCGCCAGTCTCAACTTCCTGCCATGGCAGGAAGTGACAGTCTGCCACACTGTCCCCCCCCCCCCTTCCCTTCCCCTAAAGAATCACCGACCCCCAAAAAAAGTCCTCCCCTCCTGAAATGTGTCAGCAGTGGCACTCTGCAGCATTGGCATCCGTCATCATTATAAAATCCCCCCGAAACCGTTAGACTAAAACCACACGATACATCACTGGCTGCAACGCCACTGCCATCTCCGGGACGTTCCCATGGCAACGCAGCCCCATTCACCGGGAAACGACAGAAGCTACTATTGTTCTCGCCCGTTCACGTACACCTGCCGGCGGCGGCGAGGACAACAGGATGTGTCAGTACCATGTGGTGGCTCGGCCCCCCCCTCAACCCCCTCCCAGCCTACCCATGACATCGTTCTTTAAACCTGCACTGTGTGACTTTTCCACTGCAGCTGTTCATGCCGTAAACATGTGGAGACCCAGAAAAGTTTCTCACTGATCACACCCGGCCATCCGTGAGGCAATCCACCCTCCACATGTTTCTCTGTGAATCGTTTGATTCAAACTATGGGAAATACTAAGACAGCAAACTAACGACCTTCGGGTGACCAGCCGACCCACTCTACCTCCTGAGCCACATGCCGCCGCTTGAACGTTTCTTCCCGTTCTCATCGTCCCAAAGGACACGACAGAACCATTTCTCTATTCCAATCCAGCAGAGTTAGCAGCAGAGGCAGCACAAGTCGGGAAGTGAGGAGAAACTTTGCTGTACTGTTGCCCCCCTCGGCAACAAACACACACACAGAGGTCTCCGCCAGCCGGCAGCAGTGAGGAAAACACAGTAACGGGGACAGCGACCGCACAACAAAGCTTGTCGGTCAACACACTGGGACACGTGGACCGAGGCAGCACAATTGGAGGCTGTTCCGTCTCGAAACGACTGTTGGAACTGAGGAATGGCTTTTCCATTTCGACAACGGCTGCAGATTGCGGGCGGTGGTGACTGGCTAGGCGTGAAGGTCATCTCCGCCGGGTGGGCTTTGAAGATTCGCCAGCAAAAGTCAACAAGGGTTCCCACCTCTCCTGTGTCACTGTCTGGCGAACGCACACACATACGCGTGTACGCAGGCATACGCACATGCGCATACACACACACACACACATGGTCATATACAGAGAAACGATCATTCATGCACACACACACACACATGATTGTGCACACACATATGATCATACACACAAACACACAATCATAAACACACACACACGCACACACACACGATCACACACGCGTACCATTGATCGTACACACACACACGACCATTGATTCTATAAAGCACTAATGTATACAAACACACATGCAAGAGCACACACACATACACACACACACACGTTGACGTAATCACATTACACAGGCATCCATATGTACACATGGACATGAGCACACTCATGCACGCGCGCGCACACACACGCGCGAGAGCATACAGCCAAAGACAAACACTAACACATACACACTCTCGAGTAATGCACACACAAACACACACATAGACACACACTCACAGACATTACCATTAGTCATTTAAAAGAGGATGTGACTGTTTGTCGTCCCCCTCCCCCAGCCACCAAAGGCACCCCCCCACCCCCCCCTCACCCCAACACACAACTAGTACCTCCAAGGCCGTGGTCGCCAGCAGGCCGGGATTGTGTGTGTGTGTGTGCGTGTTCGAATCGGCACATGTTCAACCCCAGCAGATGGTAGCTTCACTGGCCCAGGCCGTCCTCCACCAGCCAGCAAGCCTTCCAGCGTACCCTCTCTCCCCCCTCACTCCCTCCCCTCACTCCCCTCCCTCCCGCCATCTCTCCTCTCTCTCTCCTCAGTTAGCCTGACCGGCTTTCTGCATCACTTCGCTGCGTTGACGTCATTCTCTCCATGGATTACGTCTCTTCCACACAACCTACTTTCCCCGAAGCTGGTCAACAGCTCCGAGTCACAAACATGCCTGATTTCGCGAACGGAAAGAAAAAGCCACTTTTTGAAGGTGTTGGCCCAGCTGATGCTGTTTGTTTGATTACACTCGGGTCCCTCGCAGTATTGAGAAAACGCTGATGAATCAACGGACATGGCAACACAACACATACGGCATAAGAGACTATAGAATGCACACTTAATTCATTTTTTTCCGTAAAATCTACAAACACACACACGTCGCACACACCCATACAGAGACCCACATACTGAAATCCTTGCCTGGTAAAATTGGCAAAATGATCCCAGGGTTGATGCAATCGACTGATAGAGGTTTGGCCCTTACCTTTAAATAGCCCGTTCTCAAAGGGCGCCGGTGTGTGTTCATGTTTCCCTGAAGCGCTGCATTTCCTCTCTTTGTGATGTGGAGAGGGGGGAAAGTGTTTCTGCCTCCATCAAAGATTCAGAAATCAATCATCAGTTTCCTCGACAAAAGTCCTCCAGGAGTTTTGCGGTACAATTTTAGGTACAAGGTTTTGACAAATGAGACATCTGCCATTCCAGCCGGGCAAACATTACACACACAACGGCTTCCAAACGCACCCGCACGCACGCCTGCGCTACCCACGCACGCATGCACACAGAGACATAAACACACTCGCACACACACATGCGCATAAACACTTACGAACGCATCCACACGTATACATAAATACACACACACACGCACACGCACACACTAACGCACGCATGCATGCTCAGAAGCAGCCGACTGCCTACACACAGTTTAGCGCACTGCGGGCACTTTGAGTCTAATTGGTTTCAGAATAAGATTGGTTTCAGTACAAAATCCCCGCCATTTATATTTAGACGATTAAAGCTGGGAAAAACACAGAAAAATACTGGCTCATGACATTCCTCTTGGTGGATCTGCCTGTCTGCATGCGAAGCGACGTGCAGATGACCCTTATCGTATTTGTGGGTGAATAAATTGTGGTGGAGTGCGGAATATATTTTCATTTATAAATGCCAAGCCTAATGGATGCCGGGATAAAATTGGCGCGTGTGTGTGTGTGTGTGTGTGCGTGTGCGTGTGTGTGCGTGTGCGTGCGTGTGCGTGCGTGTGTGCGTGCGTGTGCGTGCGTTGTGTGTGTGGTTGTGTGTCTGTGAGACCCGTGTTAATGCCCCTGGTGTGCGTGCAGGTTTGTGTGCTGTTGTGTGTGTGTCCTCGTGTTCACTCAAACACACTCTTTTGTCTGTAAAATTCGTTATTGTTGTCTTTTGTAATGCCAAACATGTATCGTGTGTTCTCCTGGCAAGCCTCTCCCAACCTGAAGATCCATGATGCATGACCCTGTCGGTATTCATGGGCGTACTGGGGGAAGGTGTGTGTGTGTGTGTGTGTGTGTGTGTGTGTGTGTGTGTGTGTGTGTGTGTGTGTGTGTGTGTGTGTGTGTGTGTGTGTGTGTGTGTGTGTGTGTGTGTGTGTGTGTGTGTGTGTGTGTGTGTGTACTAGGTATTGCGCCACCACGTCCCACTCTCTGACTTGCCCCCAGGCACTGGACATGTGTGATGAGAGGAGGTGAGACTCTAATGGTGTTGGTGCTCGCATGAAGGAAAGCTGCTAATGTGAAGAAGGATGGTGTGAGAGTACACCAGTTCGCCTGTTTGTGTGTGCATCCATGTGTGCGCGCAAGTTTGTGTGTGTGTGTGTGCATCCATGTGTGCGCGCATTGTGTGTGTGTGTGTGTGTGTGTGTGTGTGTGTGTGCATCCATGTGTGTGTGTGTGTGTGTGTGTGTGTGTGTGTGTGTGTGTGTGTGTGTGTGTGTGTGTGTGTGTGTGTGTGTGTGTGTTTGTTCATGCATGAGTCCGTGTGTTCAGTTATTTCCGAGATTGGTGGGCTGCTAATGGCGTGATGAGCCAGTATTGTGAATAATAATAATAATGATAGCTAGCTTGTTTTGCATTGCACCTTTTAAAAGAACGAAGGTTAGCGAGTGCCCTAGCCAGCACAATTAAAACTAAAACATAAACAGCAGGCCACCTTTTGACAATCGGAGGACAGAGGTGGAGGAAGTGGAGCAATCAATAAATACATAATTAGTTATTGTATTTTTGTATTTTTTATGTTCTTATTCAAGGAGGGGGATAAGACATTGACATTTAGATTCTCTTTTTGAGGACGACCTGGCAAAAATATGAGATAACGAGAGGATTTGAACCAATTAATATGAGACTTTTTGTGTATATGTATGCATTCATATAGATATATGTACTGTATATATATATATGAGTATATGTATTTACATATATATTTATAGAGTATATATATATATATATATATATACATATATATACATACATATATATATATCGCTATATATATAGCTAAATATATATACAGTATATACGTATATACATATATAGCGAGCTAGATATATAGTTATATATACCTAATATTTATGTATATATACCCTTAGATATATATACCTGTACATAGCTGAGTGGTGTTGTGTTGTGTGGTATGGGTGGTGGGGTGTTGTGTGGTGAGGTGTTGTGAGGTGAGGTGTTGCGTGGTGTTGTGAGGTGTGGTGTGTTGAGGTGTTGCGTGGTGTTGTGTGGTGAGGTGAGGTGTTGCGTGGTGTTGTGTGGTGAGGTGTGTTGAGGTGTTGTGTGGTGTTGTGTTGTGTGGTGTTGTGAGGTGTTGTGTGGTGTTGTGAGGTGTTGTGTGGTGAGGTGAGGTGTTGCGTGGTGTTGTGAGGTGTTGTGTGGTGTTGTGAGGTGTTGTGTGGTGAGGTGAGTGTGTTGTGTGGTGTTGTGAGGTGTTGTGTGGTGAGGTGTGTTGAGGTGGTTTGTCTGGTGAGTGTTGTCTGTGTGGTGTTGTGAGGTTTTGATGTGGTGAGTGAGGTGTTGCGTGGTG
>OLKM01000495.1:212323-226158 GCA_900291075.1 Melanogrammus aeglefinus | reverse complement strand
TTATCGTTCCTGTACACAAGGTACCGTCGATTTACAGCAATGCTGGCTCATTTTCACAATTTATAGCCGGATTAGTAAAAAAAAAAAAAAACGACAGGAGAGCTCCGGTGTGGGGAGACAGCAGGAGTTAGGAAAAAAAGGAAGAAAAATGGTTTTGAAATATGCATGAGTAGACAAATGCAGAGATGGATGTCTCTCTCTCTCTCTCTCTCTCTCTCTCTCGCTCTCGCTCTCTTGCTCTGTCTCTCTCTCTCTTGCTCTCTCTCTCTCTCTCTCTCGCTCTCTCTCTCTCTCTCTCTCTCTCTCTCTCTCTCGCTCTCGCTCTCTTGCTCTGTCTCTCTCTCTCTTCTCTCTCTCTCTCTCTCTCTCTCTCTCTCTCTCTCTCTCTCTCTCTCGCTGAAGAACGGGACACTACAGAGCGGCTGTCAGAGCAGCAGGAGATTGGGAAAGTATTGACTCGCAGAAGCAATCGGGTAATGCTTCCCACTGTCTAGCGGCTAATGGCGTGGATTTGGTTTGGCACTCTCACCGCGGACCTGTTGGCAAGGGCCTAACATTGCCGTCGAGAGGGGGGGGGCTGACAGTTAGGCAGGGTTTGTGGGACAGGTGTTGAGTTGACTGCCACTGGGAATGAAAACTAATTTGGGTTTGATGGCTTGTCTCTTTTGTTAAGTATTATGAGTATTATTATTATTATTATTATCAAAAAATATATATGGTTTTTTGGTCTTGGCGAGGAATAAAATAAAACAATGTTATGTTAGATTGATGCTTCTTGTTTTCGTGATTTACCTAAACTTACTCCACTAAGACAAAAATCGTGAAAAAGAGAAACCCTAAAAAAAGAGACTATTCTAAGTTGATTAGCGTGAGTTAAGTTGATTAGCATCAAGCAAATATATTCAGAAATTAATTGAAACATTGATTATCCTTAATGAAAATAACAGGGGTCACTTACAAAACACTTACATTGTTTTGTCAACGCACAATATATGAAAACTCAGAAGGTAAAATTGGAAATTGATTTTGCGATCAAATCTGTGTGTGTAAATAATCACCCAGGAGGGTTGATCTATAATCGGGGGAATGGTTCGAGCACATTAAGCAAGGCTTGTGAAGTCAGACGGCAAGTCGTACGCCAAGAGGCAGTCCTCACTGTGCCGTTGTTGTCTTTGCTCATCTTTACAACATGATTCATGGCTCTGTCCTAATGTTATTCATCCTAATGCCTGGAGATTAACGCACGCTGCAAGCCGGTGTTTGGATGTCTTTAGGCATTAATCATTCTTACTAAGGTTGCACTTCAGCCAGTTCAATATATATTTGTATATATATATATATATGTGTGTATATATATATATATATATATATATGTGTATATATGTGTGTGTATATATATATATATATATATATATATATATATTATATTATATATATATTAGTATATATATATATATATATATATATATATATAATTCATGATGCGCAAAGTTTATGAAGGAGAATACGATAATTCAATTGAAAAGGGTTTGTGTTTGCGTTAAATTTTTGGGTCCTACACTGCTGATTGGCTTTAGAAAGATAAAGTAGAAGTTCTACCCCACTAAGTCTTGCATCTATTTGTTAATTATAATTGAACCTAATGTGCCTGTTTCCCTGTTTGCTAAAAAAGCAGAGAAGGTCAAAAGACTGAATGAATGCCTTTTATTGTGACTATACCTTACAATGAGATTAGAAGCATCTCCTTCCCAGTGCATACACATGTAGAATATAAAAATACAGAGGTATTTTACAGATATAAACATGGAGAGGTATGTGCATGGGTCGGGCCTTTTAGCTCGAGAGACCAGGAAAGGGTTCAATGGGGAATACATAGGAATGGGGAAAAGACGTTTACACACAAAGTATTATTGAATTACCGTCGTTATCCGATCATCATACAATGGTTGTTTTGTTAAAAACGCCACATCATTCAAGGTGCAACCATTTTCAAAGGTTTGCAGTGGCAATGGTTTGGGATTCATGCATGCTTAGGACCCCCAAGTGTATTGTTAAGGGATTACAGGATTTTGGCGACGGTATTTCACAAGGACAGAGAAGCACTCCATCAAACAGACGTTTTTCTAACGTATGAAGAAACCTAGTCACATCCATCAGCCACACACACACTCACAAACGCGCAAACACAAACACACAAACACAAGCTTATGCACATTCAGAGACACACTCACATACACAGAGACACACAAACACACCCAGGCGTTTGTGTTTTTGTGTGTGTGTGTGTGTGTGTGTGTGTGTGTGTGCGTGTGTGCGTGTGCGACTGTTTCGATTAGATAAGAAGGCCTTCTCCTTTCCAGATGTCTCCCCAGCTCTTCCAGAAAGTGCTGACACACCAAAGCCCTCCCAGACAGTCTGGAGAGGAAACGTCTGTGTCCCCCCGTCCCCCTCTCCAGGGACATTTCTCCCACTTCACGCCACACCGCCACACTGGCACACGCACAAAGGATAGAAAGAAATCGGGGGAAAAAGAGAGAGATCGAAATTAAAGCTCCCGACTTCTTCCTCGTGTAGATCCTGTCTATCTATCGGCGTCGGCCCGTTCCCCGTTCTAATTGTTCGAGTTGGAACAGACTAATTGTAGTGTTGCTGTGAAATGTAAAAAAAAAAAACAATTAACGGGACTCATGCTACCTTGGAGTGACGCGCCCACGACGTGATTGACAGCGGAAGGAGCGAATGGAACGTCAGATGACGGTGAAGCAGACCGTGGGGAACAGAGGCAGGCTTGGGTTCACGCGCATTGAGAGCTCAGTGGCGCTTTCGACGATTCGAGATATCAGTTTGAAACGAGTCAACGAGGAACGGTCAAGTAGCCTTAATCATAGAAGAATACTCAAATATTATAATCTAAAATCTTTTAGGAGTCCTTTTTCGAATTCATTATATTTTATCTTGACATGTACTCTGGCCGATATTTGGATATCATTACATATCATTACATATCATGACTGAATGTAATGATATATCATTACATTCAGTCATGCATCATTGAGAGAAGCAGCAGCATGGAGCCATCATTTGGACAATAGTTCAATACTACTGGTGAATGTTTCAACAGCCGTCCGTAAACAACAGCCCCTCACTTAATGGTAATTCGAACGGACGCATTTCAAAATGTCCACCATGAATTCAAACCGCTGTTTGAGATGTGTATCCCGCTAGCTACACAACCCTCAAACGCAGGTCAACAACTCTTTGACCAACCTGAACTACAGTGTGGTTGTCCTGCACATGGACTGAGTCAAGCAAGCAGGGATAAAAAATAAAAAATAAAAAACAGGCTTTCCACATGTGTACATTGCAAGACAAAATTTATTTGGCACACATCGGTGCGCCAGAAAAAAATCAGAGCAAAGGAAAGCTGACGTTCTCTCCAGGCTGGATCCTGTCTCCTCTGGCTGCGATCAACGCTGTGGATGGGCCAAGGGTTCACTGTTCGGAGGCGGGAGTCAGTCCTCCGCGGTATCCCAGCACCGTCGAGAACGTCTTTAACTTCCCCTCCCTTCTTCCTGTTGTCCTTCCTTCGCACGTTCAATTCCCCATGTCTAAATCTGACGTGCTGTTTTTTGTTGGCCATTATCTCTCGGCCAAACCCAACACGATAATGTCACTCGGGAACGCTCAGATGAACAGATTTGCATGGCGCCGTCTGGTTTATTTTGTGTGTGTTTTTGTGTATTATTGTGTAGTTTCTTTCTTTCTTTCTTTATTCTATTGTGCTGAGGCAGAAGTGAATCGGAGAGTAGGCGCCTGATTCAGGGCCATCGGAAAAGCCGGCGTAATAAAGGAATCGGATTTTCACATTCCGAGAGG
This sequence comes from Melanogrammus aeglefinus, assembly GCA_900291075.1. Classification (NCBI taxonomy): domain Eukaryota; kingdom Metazoa; phylum Chordata; class Actinopteri; order Gadiformes; family Gadidae; genus Melanogrammus; species Melanogrammus aeglefinus. The sequence continues at coordinate 222,282 of OLKM01000495.1, read as the reverse complement.
CCGAGCCTCGCAAATAGACTTTGCAGTGCAAAGTAGATTAGCAGTGATGGATATTTTGTAAGCTACTTCTCCATTTTTTTTAATGTTTCGCCTTAGATAGACAATGTGTGTGTGAGACTTTCTGTGTGCATGTGTGCTTATGTACGTGCATGTTTGTGTGCGCGTTATGTACGCTATCTATGTCTGTGAGACTTTCTGCGTGCATGTATGCTTGCGAGTCTGTTTGTGTTGTTGTGTATCCATTTGTGTGAGACATTCTGAGTGGGTGTGTGTGCGTGTCTGTGTGTTTTTGTTGTGTATCTACGTGTGTGTGTGTGAATGTCTATAGATTTTCTTGATATGCATGCCGCGTTTTCGAGAAAAAACGATCAGCAGTTATTGTTAACCAAAGTTTTCCGTTAACAAACCCCTCCCCTGAGGGGATTAACTTTCTCCCCCAGCTCGTCTTCCTCCAACTATACTCATTTTAATAATGCTAGGATCCGCCTCCTCCCCCTTCTTACCCAGCATGCACCTGCGCTGTCCTTCTCATGCCACGATGCGTTAAGCAGAGGGCGCAGTTTGCGCTTCAAATTTGCTGATTTTTGCCAATGTGTGTGTACAAACATACACACACACACACACACACTTGCATGCGTGCACGCGCATTTAAACACACACACATACACACACACACTTGCATTCAAACACACACACACACATACACACACACACACACACACACACACACACACACACACACACACACACACACACACACACACACACACACACACACACACACACACACACACACACACACACACACACACACACACACACACACACACACACACACTTGCATTCAAACACACACATACACACACACACACACACTTGCATTCAAACACACACACACTTGTACACACTCACACACATTTAAACTCTCCAAACGCCTCACATGCGGACGGTGGGACTGCTTCCCAGACTGTGGCTGTGATGCTGCTTTGGATGCAGTACTGGGACGCAGACGGCTTCACCGCTGCCCGTTTTGAACGGACAGAGCAAACCCGTGACCTTATTCCCTGTTCCTTGTTGGTATTAGCATATTGTTTGTGTGTGTGTGTGTGTGTGCGTCTGATCAGCGTGTTGTGTTGCCTCTGTGTTTCAGCGTTGAAGAAAGGGCGTTTCTGGATCACGCCCGACCCCTATCACAACGATGACAACATCCAGATCGGACGCGAGGTCAAGATATCGTGTCAGGTACGGTGGAAGCAGCCCTGGGGATATGGTGACTCATTACTTACACACACACACATGCATACACACACAGACCTACACACACAGACATACACACGCATGCCTACACACACACACATGTACACGCTCTTACACAATTTCACACACACTTCCAAAAACGCACGCACTCAAACACACACACAAACACGTGCCCCATGCACACACAGGTATTCAAACACAACACTCACACACACACACCCTCTTGATACCCTTGATCAACAAATCATCACATCTGTGGCTTATTTATGGTCTGACCGGCAATGACAGAAACAAATACCCCCTCACCACGAATCATTGCTAAAAAACAACATCTTATTCTACTCGTATCATCTTGTTTGCAATACACACACACGCACACTCATACACAAACACACACATGCACACAAATACACACACATACGCACACACACAATCGCACACACATGCATAACGTGAACACACACAAAATCACACGCACATGCATAACGCATACACCCCCCCACACACACACACACACACACACACACACACACATACACACACCCACACACATACACACGCGCGTCCTCCCCCACCTCCACCGCGCGCCCCCAGGTGGAGGCCACGCCCCCGGAGGAGCTGATGTTCAGCTGGCTGAAGAACGGCCGAGCCCTGCGCAGCTCGGAGCGCATGGTCATCACGCAGACGGACCCCGACATCTCCCCCGGGACCACCAACCTGGACATCATCGACCTCAAGTTCACCGACTTCGGCACCTACACCTGCATGGCAGCGCTGCGGGGCGGTGGCATCCCCGAGATCAGCATCGACGTCAACATCTCCTCCACTACTGGTGAGTCTCAGAGAGCCCGCCCCGCCCTGACGCACCCCCCCTCTTCGAAACCCCGCCCCCTTCGCTACCCCTGCGCCCCCCCCCGCCCCCGCACCCGCCGTCCCCTCGTGTCGCTGAAACACACACACACACACACACACACACACCCGGAGACTCCCTTGGCTGAATATGTTTGATGTTTGCACACACACACACACACACACACACAGAAGTAATCGAATTCCTCCGCGGTGCTTTTTGTTTTTCCTGTGTTACACTTCCATGCATAATGTGGCCGTTTTACCACGGGACACACACATATGAGCTCACCACAATGTGATCGGAATATTCCGGAGGCTTCTGTTTCCGGTGGTCTCTTCAATATCGGAGGCCACTGAGGAACTGAAGTACTTCCACCGCCGCCGCTACGGGTTTTCATGAAGACTCGCCGCCGACCAAAGCATGATTTGAAATTCGGAAAAACATCTCAACTCCAGCCTTGGGAGTTGAAGTGGCCCCTTCGTTTGAGAGTTGTGAGTAAATATATCAGAGGATATTACAACACGAGCTTATGGCCTCATGTTGAGTCGTTCCCGTGAGGAATGAGACTTCCCGTGAAGCGAAACCCTTAACTCATCTGTCAAACTAATCGGACACATAACATCCATTCTGTGTATCCCCGTCCATCTAATATGGCCGCCGTCGTGACTAACATTTGCTGATACATTGGGCATGTGAATGGCTCGCTTAAATATCGACTGTCATCCTGCACTGGTGACAATAGCATCCAGTTGACAGTTGAGGGGGAGAAGTAGCGATAGCAGCTAGCGTTGGTGCGTTAGCCTTGGTCAGAACAGAACATAGCCTCTTTTTGCTTTTAATGTGGAAGTGTGGGCTGTTTTTGTTGTGGATTCAACAAATTAAGAAATTTTACAGTGATTTGGACTTGGGGTGATGAACTGGACTCAACCAATGCCTTATGGAGGAGAATGAAAGACTAATAAAAGTAATATTTTATACCGGAGGTAGAACTTTTAGTTGTTAGGAATATGAAATATGAATATTATATTTGGCTAATTATCAAAACCAAGAAAGAAATTAATTGGAAAAAGTTTTACTTTCGAACACCCGTTCGGTTGTATTGAATTGCATTCTAGTTATGTAGAACATGATGAGAGTAGCCAAAACCAATCATGTTTTTAATCCATTCTGGTTGAAAATCTTACATTTCAGATGTTGTATCTCGTTGTATTTTATCAACTCGTCTCTTTGGGATTAGAATTTTTGAATTGAATGTTGAATGTAATTGTTCAGGTAAACTGTGTCGATGAGTGTTAGGCCAATCAATGAGCACTTAGTGTGCGATAATACCCTGCTGTCACTTTATATTAAGTCGAATCCCATCATTCCCACCAGGGAAGAGAACATTATTAAATCTAGACCACAAAATGGACAGCATCATTAACTCCTCTGTGTGCCGGTAAAGTCTTGAGTGTTGGAAATTTATGACAGTTTTTTGTAGGGGATAAATTGATGGTGTTGTTGACACTTTGGTGTGATTGAGTGATTTTGTTTGAATAATTAAAGAGCAGGTTTGAAGCAGGCATCTTGCTCAACCAGCTCTCATAAGAGGTCAATAAGGAGCGTGACATGATTCCTTATTGGCATTCATGCACTATATACTATGAAACTAAAAAATGTGATCTTCAATACCTGGATTTCTATAAATAAATCTTGGTCACACTTTACAAATCTTGATGTTACAATATAACATGCTAGATGTTTTTTACCATACATATATCACGTATATTTTGACAATGCATACCTTGATAGGTCGACTTTGTCTTCCAGGTGTGTAATTTATTCCCATTGAATGTTTGCACTCCTGCTCTATTTGCACAGGCAGCATGTCTCGCTCTTGAGTTGGTCCCTCAAACGGCTCGGTGAAAGCTGTATTTATTATTAGATAATCCCTTTGATAATCCCTCTGTTAAAAAGCAGGGGGATCAATCGTGCCTGGCGGATTGTTTCCTCATTATCCCGTAAGTGGTGCAGCTTTCCTTTTAGAGGAGAGACTGGAGGTGAGGGCGAGAAACAAACACAAATGAGCCCCAAATAAGAAAAAAGGCATACGCGCATTCAAATGTGACGAGAGAGGGAGGGGGATCTGAACCCAATGAACCGTCAGATTCCTCCGATCTTCAACCGAGTAGACGGGCTTCAAAAGGATTACCCCGAGCTTCAAAAGAATATAGCGCCTTTCGTCTGTGATTGTAACGACGTTAAGAACAAATATAAGGAGAGAGTGCTGGTGAATCATCATACTGATGCTCTCCCCTGTAGCGTCTTCTCATCAGTCTTCCTGTTCTCCAGCCTGGTTGTCGCTCCGACCAAACACGTGTTCAGAAGCGCCTGTTACCTGCGAGAAGGCATCTGTTACAACATGGCCCGCGCCGGGCTAACCCTCTGACAGACCGATGCGCTGATTCAAAGTCCCGTACATCAGTGGGGAGGCGGTTTTGGCACGGCGACGCCAACGGGGGTCCTGTGGATTTTTTGGCCGTGGTGCGGTCGCAGCCTGATTGGTTGGTGGTCCGTGGTGGGGTTAGACATAAGCCCTGCTTTTGTTCCTCTGCGTGTTCTCCTGGCGGGAGAAGGAGCAAGCAGCAATTACAGGCCTTAATGGGAGCTTTCAGAGGGATAAGGGCGCAGGTCGGCCAGGGCTCCACGCTGGGACGTGGGGTAGGAGGCCCGGGTTTGAGACGCTGAACGGTCGGCCGTCGGGTCGGTGGGGATGCTTCGGAGCTCTCCGACCGTCCCCGCGTCGCGGCCTCGTCTCCCTGTAACAAGCGTCCCTGGATTATCCTGATTTAGCCTCTGTGCACCGTGTGGTGTTTGGAGTGGGGAATGTTTTGTGTCGTGTTCTGGGGGGGGGGGGGGGGGGTGCAAACTTTTGATGAGCTCGGCTTCCCTGTAAAATCTGACCATTATCGTGTCTTTTTCTTTGTTGGTTTACCAAACAGAGTTTGCCACGAGCAACTCTGATGGCAGAATGCTTATTGGCTGAAGCATGCGTGTGTCCTCTTAAACACAACTCTCATGAGCAAAACATAATCTCAGTGATAATCCGAACACGCTCGACAAGAGTGTGAATTAGAGTTTGATTATCTATTTGTTTGCGAAGATGATTGATAAAGGATTGCGAGCAGAAATGCTGGTTCCATCTGAAACGCAACCGCGTTGGAAAAAAGCCTAGCATATCTTCTACCAGTGGTAATCTCTGGTATTATGACAGCAGAGAAACACACTAATTTCCCTACTATGAGACAGACGACAATCCACAGCCCTTATCCGCTAACCACTTTCCAATACAGCTGTCTAAAGTATGAAAATATGTGTGTTACACGACCACAACAATGTGCATGGACCCTTTTGTCACACATTATGGAGAAGTTTTAGTGCTAATTCCTCCTCCATCTGCAAACCCACGTTCTCACACTCACATACATACACTTGTATGCACACACACACACACACACACACTCGCACAGATACACACAAAAGCGCACACACATACGTACACACACACAAGCAAACACACACACACACACACACACACACACACACACACACACACACACACACACACACACACACACACACACACACACACACACACACACACACACACACACACACAAACACACACACACACACACACACACAAGCTCACACAAATTCCCTCTCTGCTTTGAAACAAAGCCGTTTTATAAATCCTCAGATTTACTGCTCATTCACACACGTCAATGCATTAAAGAAATTGATTAATTGCTGAGTTGATACAAAATTAAACATGAAAACGCACTGTACGGAGCTGCTCCGATAAATATTGCGTACATCTTTATGTTTAAATTGAAATAATTGTTACTTTACATCTATTACCTGTTAATTAATAATTTGACACATTTACATTTTTCAGGACACCCTGAATGCTTTTCAAATGGAGTTGATCTTTTTGGGTTCATTTGTGGTCATGCTTCTGATTGGTCAGCTTGAGTGAACCGGAACCATGAGCTTTTAAAAACCTGTGTTTGATTGGCTGTGCTGATGGGCTTCATGTTCTATGAGCCTTATCAGAAGAATCACGGTGGATGGCCGTGATTATACTACATTACCAGGGTGGAGTGGGTACTCATGACCTACTGTAGGGTTAATTATGGGGGGGGGGGGGGGGATAAAGTTATTACTGTGTTATTAATAATTAATCATTTCAAAGAATTCAACAAGTAAGAGCAGCATGTTGCACCTTTTTGAGGCCTTGATCTACTTAAGTATTTGTGGAGTCCACCTCGACTCTGCATAGCCACCCTCCCCCCTCTGGCCACCATTGTACACTGTATTGTATTGTATTGTATTATAGTACTTAACTGTGTAGCAACTGCAGTAGCTGCTATCATTGCTGTAACACGGGGAATTGGTTAGCCTAGCGATTGTTAGTGCTTGACACTTGGTTCTATGAACATCCTTTCTGTACCGACAGCGATATATTGTTGCAATTCTTATGACAAATGTACTTATTGTAAGTCGCTTTGGATAAAAGCGTCTGCTAAATACCCTAAATGTAAAAAAACTGTAAATGTGTAGTTTGTGCTAGTGTGTGCTATGGCTACGGTTCACCTGCACATTTCACAGCAAATTAACTTAAAAAGAGATTCGTCAGTACGACGCTGTTCCAGCGCCCCATGAGCAAGATACCCTCGCTCCAGTGTTTAATGAGGACTGTTTCCCAGCCTGGGCTGGTCGAGGAGGCTGATTGTTATTGTCACCCTCTCTGCGTTGGCTTTAACGTCCTGAAGAGCTGCGTCCAGACTAGCAGGCTCCATGGAGAGGGACAATGACACATAATTGACCGCTCTGGTAGAAAGGATGTTCAGAGGAGTGCAATCTTCCGGACCGCAGATATCTACATCTTCTATCTATACAGTGTTTCCCCTAGGATGGAGTTGCAGCAGCGTAGCTGAAATGTTTTTTGTGTGCTGGCAAAGCGCACCCTGCCGGGAGGTTTATGTGTCTGCCGTCAACATACATACAGTACATTTGTGCACAGCAATGAGCAGGGGAAATATTGAGAGATTGAACATACTACAAGTATAATCTTTCAAAGAATTATTTACATTTATTTCATTTAAAATATATTATATCAACAACCACCCTATACAGTAAAATCACATAACCCAAATACCACAACAATCGAAAAGGTCTGTGCCTCCAGCCCATGGGTCTTCCCACTCCCTCCCCTCTCCCCGTCACAAAGGTAGTAGGACCATGAAGAGGCCATCCCTCTATTGGACACGTTTTGGGGCTCTAGAGCCAATAATGGCGACGCTATTGAAATTGTTGCTAAAAAAAATGTATATTGACATTTTTGCTAAAAAGAAATTCCTTAAAATTAAGTAGAGATATATATTTCAAACTTAACGTTGCAGTAAGACCATAAAGACCCCATTCATATGGAAAACGTTTTGGGGCACTAGAGTCAATAATGGCAACACTATCAAAATTGTTGCTAAATAAAAAATCCTCATAAATAAGAAGAGATATATTTTTCAAAACTAAATGTTGTAGTAGGACCATGAAGAGCCCATGCCTCTATGGAACAAGTTGTGCGGCTCTAGAGTCAATAATGACGACGCTATTGAAATTTTACCATTGTGGTCGTTTTCAGTTTTGTAAAGAGATAACGGGGAGCTCCTCTCCGTTTATATGCTTTACTCACTAATGTGTGAATTGACCTGGATATGAAGCGCATATCCAGCGTCCGTAGCGCACGGAATGATATATTATTTTGCGTAATTTAAAGAGATAAGCTGAAGCTCCCCTTTCCTCTTGTTAAAAAATGCACCTTAAAGAAATAAGCTGAAGCTCTCCTCACCTCTTGTTAAAAAATATATACATGCATACACCGCGTTCCAAATTATTATGCAAATTGGATTCAAGTGTCATAAACATTTCATTTTTCATTTTTCAATTAAACTCATGGATGGTATTGTGTCTCAGGGCTCTTTGGATCACGGAAATTAATCTCAGACACCTGGGATAATTAGTTTGCCAGGTGAGCCCAATTACAGGAAAACTACTTAAGAAGGGCGGTCCACATTATTTAGCAGACCACGGGTTTCAAGCAATATGGGAAAGAAAAAGGATCTCTTTGCTGCCGAAAAGCGTCAAATAGTGCAATGCTTTGGACAAGGTATGAAAACATTCGATATTTCACAACAACTTAAACATGATCACCGTACTGTGAAGAGGTTTGTGGCTGATTCAGAGACGGGTTCGTGCGGATAAAGGCATAATGAGGAAGATTTCTGCCAGACAAATTCATCGGATCAAAAGAACAGCTGCTAAAATGCCATTACGAAGCAGCAAACTGGTATTTGAAGCTGCTGGTGCCTCTGGACTCCCACGAACCTCAAGGTGTAGGATCCTCCAGAGGCTTGCGGTTGTGCAAAAACCTACTATTCGGCCACCCTTAACCCTTAGTGCCTTGCAAACCTGGATGGTCCAGATGGATGGAGTAGTGGATGGTTGGTGAATGGCCACCATGTCCCAACAAGGCTGTGACGTCAACAAGGAGGTGGGGGAGTCATGTTTTGGGCCGGAATCATGGGGCGAGTGCTGGTAGGCCCCTTTAGGGTCCCTGAAGGTGTGAAAATGACCTCGGCAAAGTATGTAGAGTTTCTGACTGACCACTTTCTTCCATGGTACAAAAAGAACGTGCCCCCCGTAGCAAAATCATCTTCATGCATGACAATGCACCATCTCATGCTGCAAGGAATACCTCTGTGTCACTGCCTGCTATGGGCATAGAAGGAGAGAAACTCATGGTGTGGCCCCCATCCTGCCCAGACCTCAACCCTATTGGGAACCTTTGGAGCATCCTCAAGATCTATGAGGGTGGGAGGCAGTTCACATCAAAACAGAAGCTCTGGGAGCCTATTCTGACATCCTGCAAAGATATCAAGCAGAAACTGTCCAGAAACTCACAAGTTCAATGGATGCAAGAATTGTGAAGGTGATATCACAGAAGGGGTCCTATGTTAACATGTAACTTGGCCTGTTAAGATGTTTTTTTTAGTGAAATAGATTTTGATTTCAGTAATTATGACCTCCTAATGCTTCAAATTCAACAAATGACCATTTTCAGTTCTTTACAACCTATAAAAACCTATAAAAAAAGTCTTGTGGATAATAATTTGGAACAGTGCATTTTGAGTTCTTTTATTTTTGAAAAAAATACTGTTATCATTAGGAGGTTTGTATAAATTTGAATTATACTTTTAACGGTTGATGACTTATACTGACTCTCATTCTCATTGACTATTTAGGAAAATCTGAGAAAAATATCACTTGCATAATAATTTGGAACGCGGTGTACACAATATAATATATAGGGAAAACACTGATATATATATTGACATTTCCTGCGATGGATAGTCCAATAGGTGGACTTTTATGAGTCTCGGGACTCGGATGATGACTTGGTTTAGCTTCTCGTCGTATGCCGAGGTTTAAGGATTATTATTATTGTTGTTATTAGGATGCGTGTGATATTTAAATCAAAGGCCTCTCGCTGAGCCCCCCCAGGTGAGAGGTGGGATTTACGGCGCGCAAAGTGCCGATCCGCCCGCGCCTGATCCGTGACATTTCACTCGGGGCGATGACCTGATTCTGAGGAGTTATCTCAACGCGGTAGGCTGCAGTGCACTGGAACGCAAGCACAGAATTTGCAAAACACCCACAAACACGCCTGTCGTGCACGCAGAACACACGCGCGCTCACGCAAGCACAAATGCAAAACACACTCACACACGCAAAACAAACACGCAAATGC
>OLKM01000495.1:207323-209823 GCA_900291075.1 Melanogrammus aeglefinus | reverse complement strand
CTCTCTCTCTCTCTCTCTCTCTCTCTCTCTCTCTCTCTCTCTCTCTCTCTCTCTCTCTCTCTCTAGTGCTGCTGCTGCAGTATGGAGAGGGTACACAGTGTTTGATATTTCCACATTCTGTAGGCAGCTCTCAGAGGCTGAGGCTCGGATGCTCTCTGCAGCTGTTGTGGTCCCCAGGTCCCCGGTGATGAGGGGCCCCTGATTGGCTAACATGGGAAACAGGAGGCCCATGGCCCCGCCTGGCTTGGTCATGTCCAGGCCTGGGGGAGGGGGGGGGGGGGGGGGGGGCTGGGGAGAAGAACAAGAAGCAACTCCTTCTACTGAGTGTGTGTGTGTGTGTGTGTGTGTGTGTGTGTGTGTGTGTGTGTGTGTGTTGTATGCACAAAAGCAGAGACGCACACACAGATGCACACACTTGGACACACGTGCACACACAGAGCTCTCCTGATGTACGATCACAGTGAAGTGTCAACCCCAAAGGCGGTAAACACACACAGACACACACATGCTCACAGACACACACACACACACACACACACACATACTTGGGCCAAGGAGCTGGTTGTTGAGCAGAACACACACACATGGACACAGTGGGTATGCCCTGCGGCCATCACGATGGCTTTGGCACCATGAGAGCACAGTGAAGACCACACCAGACCCCAGGAGCGAGAGCTGGGGAAATCGCTCTGTGGACACACACTCATGCACTCTGACATCCACACACACATGGACACACACACACACACACACACACACACACACACACACACACACACACACACACACACACACACACGGAGAAACACACACACACACGGAGAAACACACACACGCAGGCAATCTGACACACACACACACATACACCTTCCACACATACACACATACACAAACACACACACATGCAACCACACACACACACATATACACACACAACAACACAAACACTCATATACACACACACACATACACACGGCACTCAGACACACACATGCACAGAACCACACACACACACACACTCAGAAACACACGCTCACATAGATGCACTCAGGCAAATATACACACAGTAATGCTTTCAGACACACTTCGGGCACACACATACACAGCTCTCAGAGATAAGCCCCTCTTACACAGCGTGTTGAAAGCAGGAATGCTGCAGCGTTCTGCGTCGCTCTCCTCTGTATAAAACGTACACCCACGTACCGGTGGGCCGTTGTTGTTCCTTCAGCCTCTAGCAGAGCCAGCAGGCGAGCGGTGTGGATGTATGGGTGGACGTGCTGTGACAGCAGCGTGCCACGTCAAAAGGCACACGCGGTAGAGGCATCACGCATTACGCTTCTGCGCTACGAAAGCGACGCATAATGACGGCTCTTCTTAAGGGGGCTCAGTGGATAAAAAGGGTGCGAGTGACGAAGGAACATGCATGAGCTCTTGTGTGCGCCTCGATTCACCCATACCCCCTGGTGTGTGTGTGTGTGTGTGTGTGTGTGTGTCTGTGTGTGTGTGTCTGTGTCTGTGTGTGTGTGTGTGTGTGTGTGTGTGTCTGTGTGTCTGTTAGGGCTGCTTGATTATGGGAAAAATCATATTCACGATTATTTTGGTCAATATTGAAATCACGATAAGTCAAACGATTATTTTTGAGTTTCAAAACATGTATTTATTTATGTATTTATGTATTAAAAGACTTTGTAACTGAGAACTTTGCCTTAATAAAATACACAAAATGGTGAAAAAGAAAATGTTCCAATCTAAAAAAATATACAGATATCTATCGAGCTGTTCCCTTTCTATAACACATTCAATTAATTTTTTTTTAAATCAAACGAAAAACTTGATTATGTTAATTTTGTGATCGTTTAATGCTAAAATCTAAATCGCGATCAAAATTCGATCAATCGCCCTGCCCTAGTGTCTGTGTTCATGAGCCTCTCTTTATGTAGATGAACGCAGTCCCGCGAGTGACTGTAAGGTTGCTGGAAGGTTGACCGTAAGGTTGCTAGTCTGATCCCCGGCTCCTCCTAGCGTGTGTCGAGGTGTCCCTGAGCAAGCCGCCTCACCCTGACTGCTCCTGACGAGCTGGCTGTCGCCCTGCGTGGTTGACTCCGTTGTCGTCGGTGTGTGAATGTGTGCATGAATGGTTGTCACTTTGAATAAAAGCGCCACCAAATCCCCTAAACATTTTATTTCAGCTCAACATGTATGTTTTATTTTTTTTAATAAAATACATAACAGCTCAAGGAAAGACAGAAATGACCAACTATGAACAGGGGAGGGGGAGCAGATAGGTGTGGTTTGAACCCCAATGGCTACAGCCTACTTGTCGGCCTCTTGAGCAAGACGCACCTGAACCCTACCTGCTCCTGAATCTGACCTACACCTGAACTCACTGTAAACCGCCTTGTAAGAAAACCGCCTGCTAAATGATTTAAGTGTAGTTGTAGTATTGAATAGTTTATGGAAAGACAACGACAGCAGATCTTCCAGAGGCCCAACAGGCAAG
>OLKM01000495.1:199823-202323 GCA_900291075.1 Melanogrammus aeglefinus | reverse complement strand
TTTTTCTCTTTCTTAGTTCCCCCCAACCTGACCGTGCCGCGGGGCAAGTCCCCGCTGGTGGCTCGGGAGGGGGACACGGTGGAGCTGGAGTGCCTTGTTTCAGGGAAGCCCAAGCCCATCATCCTGTGGTCGCGGGCCGACAAGGAGGCGCCCATGCCCGACGGCAGCATGCAGATGGAGAGCTACGACGGCGTGCTGCGCGTGGTCAACGTGTCCCGCGAGATGACGGGCTCGTACCGCTGCCAGACCAGCCAGTTCAACGGCTTCAACGTCAAGGCCCGCGAGGCGCTGGTGGAGCTCATCGTCCAGTGTGAGTACCCGGTGGGGGCGGTGGGGGGGGGGGGTTTTTCGAGGAGTGTGTGTGTGTGTGTGTCTTTAGCATGAAAATGGGCACAGGAGTCTACTCTGTATAGTGTATATGAGGCTGAAGGTGTGTGTGTGTGTGTGTGTGTGTGTGTGTGTGTGTGTGTGTGTGTGTGTGTGTGTGTGTGTGTGTGTGTGTGTGTGTGTGTGTGTGTGTGTGTGTGTGTACATGAGGATGAACACAATCGTCTACTAATCTGTATACAAGGCTGAGGGCGTGTGTGTGTGTGTGTGTGTGTGTGTGTGTGTGTGTGTGTGTGTGTGTGTGTGTGTGTGTGTGTGTGTGTGTGTGTGTGTGTGTGTGTGTGTGTGTGTGTGTGTATGTTCATGAGAATGAGCCCAGACATATACTGTATATTGTGTATGAGGATGAGATTTTGTGTTGGTGAGGAGTGTTGTGTGTGTTGTGTGTTGTGTGTGTGTGTGTGTGGTGTGTGTGTGTGTGTGTGTGTGTGTGTGTGTGTGTGTGTGTGTGTGTGTGTGTGTGTGTGTGTATATGACGCTGAGGGTGTGTTTATGTGGGTGTTTGTGAGTGTATACATTACAACCAGCAAAAGCATCCGCTCTGTGTACTGTAAACGAGGCTGAGGGTGGGAGTGTATACACAAGTATCTCGTGTGTGTGTGATTAGGTATGGTTGTGTTTGTGTGTGTCCGTCCGTGCACGCGTGTGCTCTCTGCGTGTTCCACGCGTGTGTCCCACCCCGTGCACCCCCCTCCCACAGAAACACCCCAACACTCCACCTCTCCGTGAGGCATTAAGCGCGTGCTCCCCCCGCTATGCCCCGGCTTTGTGTTGGCCCTCCGGTGGGTCCCGGTGTGACTGGCGGGTTGCCGCATTCCTCCGTCGTAGTGCTCCCGTTCTACGGCCGTCCAATTTCCCTTTTTGAAGTGAGGCTTTTTGTAGAATTAGGCAAATCTCCTGCCTTCCCTCTTTAGTCGTGTCGCTGGGACGCTGGGCAACGCCTTGAATCCAGCCTCCTGGAATGGCTGCTGGGAAGCTGTGCTAAATGCTAGCACACAGACGCACAGCTGCTGGGGGACGCCAGCTCGCCCATTATGGGCGCCTTCTGTGTGGCTGTTTGTGTGTTTGTATGTGCATGTGGCTGGTCGTGTGTGTGTGTGTGTGTGTGTGTGTGTGTGTGTGTGTGTGTGTGTGTGTGTGTGTGTGTGTGTGTGTGTGTGTGTGTGTGTTGTGTGTGTTAATATGCATCTATGTTTGTGAGGGAGATTGAAAGAGAGGGAGGGAGGGAGGGGGAGAGAAGACCTCTAAGATTGGGCCAAATTCTCGGGATTTGGACCCCCTGCCACCACTCCAACCTGTAAAAAACGCTTTCCTCCTGAAGATGTGACATTCAAAGATGGCTTAACGGCTAATTAGCAGAGGGCTAATTTATTCTCGCCCAGTCTTCATTTTCTATTCATTTATGTAAATTTGAGAGTAATATTTAAAATGAACGATAGCAAACTCAAAGCGGTGTCACTCACTCAACGGCCTGGGGTATTTTTTGAACGGGAGTGGGGGGGGGGGGGGGGGGGGGGGGGGGGGGGGGGGGGGGGGGGGGGAGAAGGGGAATTGGACGTTTGAAAGGGCGGGAAATGAAAGCAATTCCATGTGAATCACCAACGGAATGCGCACTGTTCACTGGAAAGCCACTCAGGAAATAAGACGCGTGATTCTCATGGCCATGAACTCAGATTGAGCAATTGTGACTAGCGGTAATAGCGCAGAGTCGCTTCAGCTTTAGACGCTGTTGTTTGGTGGGTTTGTGTTCACCCCTTCCCACTCTTTCCCTCATGGCCAACTTAGTTGACATACACATTAGTTAATTAATAGTCAGTTACATTGTAATCAAGAAACAATCCAAGGGAGCCCTTACATTTGTTTTGTTTTACGTCAACAACACTACAATCAAGGCAATTAACGCGATATGCAGTGTCTCCTCCTATACTTTAGAATCCCGTCTAATAAGAAACACACGTATCCCCCCTTAATGTATTAAAGGCAGATTGCCGGCAAAAAAAAGAAAAGGAAAAAAAAGGTCTGACATTAAGAAACCTGCAAGCTTGGCACCGTGGACAACACAGTGTGTAAGATAAACTATAATTGATGTACGTCTAGTGTTTGTAACACTTGG
>OLKM01000495.1:193698-199798 GCA_900291075.1 Melanogrammus aeglefinus | reverse complement strand
TCACTTTGATCGCCCTGCTTGTTTTCGGTGGGGTTTCGGTGTTCACCCCTTCCACTCTTCCCTCATGGCCAACTTAGTTGACATAAGCACATTAGTTAATAATAGTCAGTCTACTTGGGTGAATCAAGGAAACCAATCCGAAGGGAAGCTTACATTGGTGGGGTTGTTTTACGGTCAACAAGCACTAAATCAGGCAATTGAACGGATTGGATGCAGTGTCTCCTCCTATACTTTAGAATCCCGTCTAATAAGAAACACACGTATCCCCCCTTAATGTATTAAAGGCAGATTGCCGGCAAAAAAAAGAAAAGGAAAAAAAAGGTCTGACATTAAGAAACCTGCAAGCTTGGCACCGTGGACAACACAGTGTGTAAGATAAACTATAATTGATGTACGTCTAGCTGGCTTTGTAACACCTTGCGCCACGGTGCTGTAGACGTTCCGGAAGGGTCCGTAGGCTGGCTGGGAGAGAGGAGGCTGTTGTATCGCCATCCTCTGTTGCTATGGGTGTCACGTCGAGAGCTAATCCCTTAATGTCTCTGCCGTGTATGGAGAATTAATTACGCTCTGACGTGCTTTGAACACTGCTTGGCCTTTTTATTTATTCGTTGTTTTTTTTTTATTTGGACGGGCTGAATTGATGAGGGGGATGTCGCGATGACAGGCGATATCAAAGGTTAGCTGTAGTGTTATTTATACACCACAAACCAGTGTTGGCACCCAAAGAGTAAACAAAGACAGTTCGTCGACATGCCTTTTATTTATTAGCGAACCGTAGTGTCTCGCATTAGCATGTTGGGGCATGTAAACACAGATGGTTGGAAGGGAAAAAAATAAGAAAAAGAATGAACGTTGCTAATGTCAACTCCACAGTCACATCAAGAGGCAGCGAATAAGATTTAATTGACTGATCACTTTTTCTAGGCCGATGCAAATTGTCTCCATCGAAACTTTGTAACCAGAGTCTCGGAGCTGAAATGGAGGCTGATTCGGAAGGCCTGTAATTAAAAACCTATAATTAAAAGGTTTAAAGGAACTCCCCTTTGTGGAGTTACTCCTAAGCTTGGCAAAAGGGCAAGGCTGCTTGATATTCAGGCAGCCTCCATATTAAAGATCAGGAGCCGGGTCCTTGGCATATTAAAAACACTGTTTAAATTGACGCGGCGCCACTTGTATACACAAAGGGAACTCAGCCTGCAACTCAAGCAATACCAGCCCCAGGAGATGGAGGCTGGTGGCCTTGGTCGTGTCGGAACTCCTGAGTCGACAGACAATCGCTTTTTTCACTCACCCGCAGTAGAAACAGAAGACTGGAGGGAGAAGGAAACATATTCCGTACTTCAGTTAGAAACTGCTGTACTTTCTGCAGCTCTCAGTGCAGGAACTGTTTTAACTTTAACTTTAGTGTCCATGAATGAGGCTCATTAATGAGACAGTCTCAATCAACCCAGGGATATTTTTCTCTCTAAACCCGGTTTTGGTCCATGGAGAGAAGGCCGGAAAACGTAATTTAAATCAAATTTATGGCTCGAGAGAATGTGTACAATTATTTCCATCATTAACATCCAGGTGAATGTATAATATCAGTGTTATTATCTCTGAATATGTATGCCTACATCATATTTGGAAGTCAAAATTTTAGTACGGGTACATATCACGTAATATTAGTTTACTATGAATATAAAACAATAAAGCACAAAAGTTGCTCAAAAGGGCTCCTAGGTATATAGGCCTATTACTAATATACATATATATATTATATAATACTAATTATGTAGTATGTAGTACCAAGTCATAGTAAATTACTTCCAAATCGTCTTTCTGTTCGAGTTATTTCTCTCAAGGGTAAACTGTAGAAACAGAATCAGGAAATCAATTGATAACAAACACTAACAAAAAACCTTTCCAGGGCACTTTCGACACGCTGTTTACGATTAAAGCTGTTCCGAAACAACATCAAGCCTCTGCCTTTTAATAGCTTACAACATGACTCCGAGTTAATCAAGTCAGATGCCGATAAAAACGGAATCCCAGCCACCCCCAAGCAGGCTTTGAGCAGAAACAAACCGTTAATCACTCCCACGTCCGTCAGAAGCACTGAGAAAACCCCAAAGACCCTCACGGCGTGCCCAGCCATGCCAGAGTCCAGGGGGTCTCCAAGGGACACTGTGACCCCATGATTAAGACTCCCCCCCCCCTCCTTGTCTTTGAGTGTCTCCCCTGGGCCGCGCTACACAGGGCCCTCTCCCTCTGCCGGCGCTCTGCTGTCCATCCCCTCGGCGACCCTTGTCACCGCCGGCGATATGAATCAAAGGTTGTCGTCGGGGAGCGGGTTGCTGTTAGCGACCGTCCGATTGAGCCAGCGGGGTCGGCGGGGTCGGGGTTGGGTCGCCTGGGGGTTCTAGTTAACAAACCCCTGGTCTCTTGGGAAGGAGCACACGGACCGCCATCAGCACAACCGCCGCCTTGCCTGGCGCACACACATCGTCTCTCTCTCTCTCTCTCTCTCTCTCGCTCTCGCTCTCGCTCTCGCTCTCGCTCTCGCTCTCTCTCCTCTGTCTCTCTCGCTCTTGCTCTCTCTCTCTCTCTCTCTCTCTCTCTCTCTCTCTCTCTCTCTCTCTCTCTCTCTCTCTCTCTCTCTCTCTCTCTCTCTCTCTCTCTCTCTCTCTCTCTCTCTCTCTCTCTCTCTCTCTCTCTCTCTCTCTCTCTCTCTGTCTCTCTGTCTCTCTCGCTCTCTCCCTCTCTCCCTCTCTCTCTCCCTCTCTTCATCTCTCTCTCGCCACCCCCCTTCTCTCTCTTACTCCCTCTCTTCATCTCTCTCCACTCCCCCTCTCTCTCTACCTTTCTCCCTCTTTCCCCTCTCTCCACTCCCTCTCTCGCTCTCTCTCCCCCTTCTTTCCGCCCTCTCTCTCTCCCCCCTCTCTCTCTCCTCCCCCCTTCTCTCTGTCATCTGTTGAGTGAAGCTCACATATTCAAGTGAGCAATTAAGAGTTATTTTAGCGGAGGGCCTTTTTTTTCTTTTCCCACAATGCAGTGTTCTCGATGTGATGCTGCTGTTTGATCCGCGCGCCATCTTCAAAGGGAAAGGAGAAATGAAAAGAGTTATTAAGCTTTTTGATGCAGATAAATCAATCATTGTGTCACTTTCGCTCTTCCTCAACATTTCCGCCCGCCGCTGACTCTTGTTTATTAATATATTTATGGCGGGCATCAAAGGCCATTTGGCAGTACAATAAGAGTGTGACGGAACACAATACAAAATCGGAGCTCTCGCTTCTCAAATCGTCTCTAGGTGACGTGACTGTGTCAGAGGGTTTAGCCTATCCAGAGAGAGAACGAGAGAGAGACTGGGGCAGACAGAGAGAGAGAGTGAGGGGGAGAGAGACTGAGACACAGAGAGAGAGAGAGAGAGAGAGAGAGAGAGAGAGAGAGAGAGAGAGAGAGAGAGAGAGAGAGAGAGAGAGAGAGAGAGAGAGAGAGAGAGAGAGAGAGAGAGAGAGAGAGAGAGAGAGAGAGAGAGAGAGAGAGAGAGAGAGAGACTCAGAGAGAGACTCAGAGAGATAGGCCAAGAGATAGAAATGGAGGTTGAAAGATTAAGACTTAACAGCACACTAGGTATACAACGCTTTTACTTTGAAGGGTCCTTCACACTCAGATTCAATCCTAACCCTATTCAGAAGCTCCCCCCTTTATCTCCCACCACCTCTCTCTCTCTCCTTCCCTCCCCCTCTCTCTCCTCTTTCTCTCTCCCTCCCTCTCTCTCTCTCTCTCTCTCTCTCTCTCTCTCTCTCTCTCTCTCTCTCCTCTTGGCCTGCTTTGTATCATCTAATCTCCCCGTCCCCCTCCCCTTCAACCCGGGGAAGATTCTATTTTTCTCTCCCCTCCCGGTCTGCAAAATTCCAGATTCCTCCGTGATCCGGGCCCGCATTTGGTAGCGATCCATGTCGCCAAGTCGCATTTCCGAATTGGATCAGCCCGTGACGGTTCGCCGAAGCAAAGAGCATTAAACGCGCGGAGCCGCAACTCTGGCAAGTCTGCCGCTTTGATATGTGGGAGCCTTTGCATCTGTTGGCTGACAGAGGCAGCGCCAGCAGGGATAGGTAGGGGGGGGAGAGGGGGAGAGGGGGAGACAGAGCTGTCTCCAGTCGGTGTAGTCTCTCTCTAATAGAATTGCAAAAGGCCAAGTCGCCCCCCTCGCCGTCTCCACCACCACCCCGGCCCCTAAAGCTTTGAAACTCTTAATGTTCTTAGTCAAACTGAGTTGGCATTCCCTGAACGCCTTGAAAAAAGAGCAGTGTTTGGGGGGGTGGGTGAGGGGGAGGGAATGGTGTGGTGGGTGGGGGGAGGGAGGGCGATGAGATGAGAGTGAAATTTGAAACGATAAGGGAAGACAGAAAGCTTGGATAGGAAGGGGAGTAGAAGAGGAGGGAGGAGGGCTGAAGTGAGGGGCGGTGGCACTGTCGGTCGGATGCCGCGTCTGTCAGAGCCTCAGCCCAGATGTACCGGGTGCTTTCATCCAGGTCCTCTCCTTCTGCTTCCTCTCCCGCTCTCTCGCTCCCCCTCCTCCTCCCCCGCTCTCGCTCTCGCTCTCGCTCTCGCTTTAACTGTCTGTCTTGGCCTCTCTCTATCTCTCCCCTTCCCTCCCTCTCTCTCCCTTCTGTCCACCTCCTATCTCCCTCCTCGTTAGCCTCCATCCTCCACCATGACACCTGCGTCATTCAATGTGCCAATCCACGCACACGCAAACACCCCCCTCAACGCACACACAAACACTCAAACACTCACACCCCCCTCAACGCACGGAACAACACAGGCACACACACACACACACGCACGCACGCACGCACACACACACACACACAACACGTGCACACACACATGGACTCACGCACAAACACACACACACACACACATACAAATGCCCACAAACACACACATACATACACACACACAAACACACACATTCACAAATGTACACACACACACACACACACACACACACACACACACACACACACACACACACACACACACACACACACACACACACACACACACACACACACACACACACACACACACCTGGACGCCCACACTGTGCAGGCTGGTCGCCGACATGACCGAAATTTGAAAGGAGACGAAAAGAGAGAGAGACGCGCCAGCGCTGGCACCAGACACCGAGCTGTTGTCTGGGAGCGCATAATAAGCAAAATTACAAGATTATTGTCTTTAATTAATTTTCGAGAGGGTCTTCACAATGCAAAGGTCCCTTGTGGCTGCCACTAGTGTGAATCAGCACTGTGAGCCACGGCGGGCTGTACACCCGACCTAATGCCTGCTAACTCATCTTGTACAACCCCCAGCTCACCTTCCCCATTCGGGAGGGAAGAGATTTTAATACAACGGTTTTATTTATTTATGACATTTCCGTCGCGCCACTCCAAACGGATCAGCGGCGGTATTTCTGTGCGTTTTCGTTCTGGATGTTGCGCGGGGTAAACACAGCTGAACACTCACTGCGAGCCACTCGACTGAGTGGAGCCACAGCGAGCAGAACCCCCATTATGGCAATCACACCGGCAGCCCCGGCGCTGCTAAAGAGTGTACATCCATTATCATTAATTGTATATTTTAATTCTAAGTGCATCCGTCATCGCCTGATGATAGCGGTATGGTAATGCCCGACGCAATGTCGCCCGGGTTCATTGTTGTCGATGATAATAATGGCGGTAAGCAAGGAGGTGGTGCGAGAGAGAGAGAGAGAGACAGAGAGAGACAGAGAGTGCAAGAGAGCAAGAGAGAGAGGGCGAGGGAACGACAGGGAGGGAGAGAGGGAGAGAGAGAGAGAGAGAGACAGAGAGTGCAAGAGAGCGAGGGAAAGAGAGAGCAAGAGAGAGAGAGAGAGAGACAGAGAGAGACAGAGAGTGCAAGAGAGAGAGAGGGAGAGAGAGCAAGAGAGACAGAGAGAGACAGAGAGTGCAAGAGGGGGAGGGAAAGAGAGCAAGAGAGAGAGACAGAGAGTGCAAGAGAGAGAGAGAGCAAGAGAGAGAGGGAGAGGGAGAGAGAGAGCAAGACAGCGAGAGGGAACGGAAGAGGGCGA
>OLKM01000495.1:143698-191198 GCA_900291075.1 Melanogrammus aeglefinus | reverse complement strand
TCTCATTCCCCGGGCGCACCCAACGCACGCTGGCAGGGAGACGGGGAGATGGAGACGGATGGGTGGATGGGGGACAACTGGGCAGAGGGAGGGATAGTAGATATGGAGATGGAGGGAGGGACAGTAGATATGGAGATGGAGGGAGGGATAGTAGACATGCAGATGGAGGGAGGGATAGTAGATATGGAGATGGAGGGAGGGATAGTAGACATGGAGATGGAGGGATGGATAGTAGATATGGAGATGGAGGGAGGGATAGTAGATATGGAGATGGAGGGATGGATAGTAGATATGGAGATGGAGGGATGGATAGTTGACATGGAGATGGAGGGAGGGATAGTAGATATGGAGATGGAGGGAGGGATAGTAGATATGGAGATGGAGGGAGGGATAGTAGATATGCAGATGGAGGGAGGGATAGTAGATATGCAGATGGAGGGAGGGATAGTAGATATGCAGATGGAGGGAGGGATAGTAGATATGCAGATGGAGGGAGGGATAGTAGATATGCAGATGGAGGGAGGGATAGTAGATATGCAGATGGAGGGAGGGATAGTAGATATGGAGATGGAGGGATGGATGGGGAGATATGGATTCCACAGCACTGCGGTGTTTGGACAAAAGGCCGTTGTCTTCGGCCGTTTGAGATGAGATCATGAGATTATGAGATGAGAACTGCACTATATTGGAACAGAAGTCATCTCGAGTCTTGACCTAGGATGGAAGGAGGGATGGAAGGAGGGATGATGGACTGAAAGACAGGGAGATGGATGGATGAATGCTGGACAGACATGGGTGACGGATGCAGGGGAATGGTGGATGGATGGATGATTGGATGGATAGACAGGGAGAAGGTTGGATGGAGGGATTGACAGTTGGATGAATGGATGAGTGGCTGATAGGAAGGGAGTTAGATAGAGAGATGGATGGGTGAATGACGGACAGACGGGGAGAAGGTTGGAGCGATGGATGGCTAGGTATAAACACATGCAATAAGTGAACAGATATTCATTCACAGCGTGGTAAAGTGTTTAACGGGGCTCATGAAGTCACCCCAACAGGACCCAAGCCCCAATCTAGCCCCAGACACCCCGCACCCCATATCTGCATAATGAAATAGGAAGGTGCACATATGCCATACGATGGCACCACCTGTACACGGAGTAAGTTATTCATTTGCAACGTTATTCGTTCACTTTATCATAATATTGCCAGTTCTCAACCAGGTGTAACTGATTATTTTGATGATGTTGTTCTGTACTTTCACAGCAGAATCCATCTTCCAGCGAGTGTGTGTGCGTGTGTGGATGTGTGTGTGGATGTGTGTGTGTGGTGTGTGTGTGTGTGTGTGTGTGTGTGTGTGTGTGTGTGTGTGTGTGTGTGTGTGTGTGTGTGTGTGTGTGTGTGTGTGTGTGTGTGTGTGTGTGTGTGTGTGTGTTGTTCTCTTCCTCACGTCTCATTCATCAGCGACGGTTTCTCATTTTATTTCATCAGTGAGGCTTTATTGACTTCCGGGCGGTGATTAATTATAGTTTGTTTTTGCTCATCTCCCTCCTCCCCCCCCCCCTCTCCCTCCTCCTCCCTTGCACACTCTCTCCCATCCTCCCCCCCTTCCCTTCTTCCTCCCTTCCTCCCCCACTCTCTCTCCCCTCCTTCCCCTCGCTTTCTCCATTTCTCCCCCTTGACTCGTTTCCTCTTTCATTCCCGTCTCCTTCCCTCCCTCCCCTCTCTCTCCTCCCCCCTGTCTCTCCTCCCCTTCCCTCTCCAACTCCCTCGTCTCTCCTCCTCTCCCTCCTCCCTCCCCTCTCTCTCCTCCCCCCTGTCTCTCCTCCCCTTCCCTCTCCAACTCCCTCGTCTCTCCTCCTCTCCCTCCTCCCTCCCCTCCCCCCTTCTCTCCTCCCCTTCCCTCTCCACTCCCTCGTCTCTCCTCCCCTCCTTCTCCCTTCCCCTCTCCCTCTCTCTCTCGTCTCTCCCCCCTGTCTCCCTCAACCCCCTCGTCCCTCTCCCTTCTCACTCCTCTGTCTCCCTCCCTCTCTCTCCTCCTCCCTCCCCTCCCTCTCCTCCCCCCTGTCCTCTCCTCCCCCTCCCTCCAACTCCGCGTCGCTTCTCTCCTCTCCCTCCTCCCTCCCCCTCTCTCCTCCCCCCCTGTCTCTCCTCCCCTTCCCTCTCCATCGCCAATGTCTCTCCACCTCTCCCTCCTCCCTCCCCTCTCTCTCCTCCTCCCTCTCTCTCTCCCTTCCCTCTCCATCTCCAATGTCTCTCCACCTTTCCCTCCCCTCTCCCCTCCTTCCCCTCACTCTCTCCCTGCCTCCCTCTTGACCCGCTTCCGCTCTCCCTCCCCCCTCCTCCTCCCCTCCTCCCCCCCTCTCGTTATGTCTGACCGCGGGTTGTCTCCACTCTGAGACATTTCTCGGCTGTCACTCTTCTCCGCGCCGCGCTCTCCGGGTCACGTCCTCTCGCGGGCGAGACGCTCCTCACTCAGGGCCTCGTTCTTCTCCTCGCGCCTCTCGCTTCGCCGCGCTCCGAGCGGTCGTGTTTTTGTTTTGGTTCCCAGAATATTATTCCCCAACGCAGCTCATCATGTCTCTCGTACCGCCGCCGCCGCCTCCGCTGCTGGCTGCAGCCTCTCCTTATGTCGGCGGTCGGTTGGTGGATCCGTTGCATCCCGTCCCCCGATACCCTCGGGTTGTCTTGGGGTTGCTCTCGTAACCAGCTCGATGTCCTGTCGCTCCGCACCGCCTCAGCGCGAGCGTCCTCCCAGCTCTCATCGCCGGCTCACCGATTTTGTTTTTGTCCCACGTCGGCACGTCTCTAGAGGGTCACGTCCTGGTGATGGAGGGATGGGTGGAGGGAGGGGTGATGGAGGGATGGTGGAGGAATGATGGAGGGATGATGATGGAGGGATGATGGTAGATGATGGAGGGATGATGGAGGGATGATGGAGGGATGATGATGGAGGGATGATGGAGGGATGATGATGGGTGACGGAGGTATGATGGAGGGATGATGGAGGGATGATGGAGGGATGATGATGGGTGACGGAGGTATGATGGAGGGATGATGGAGGAATGATGGAGGGGTGATGGATGGATGGAGGGAGGATGGATGTTTGAATAGATGGATAGACTTGTGGATGGATGGATGAATAGATATGTGGCAGATGGATGGATGGAGGGATGATCAATGAAAGGACGATGGACAGAGAGATACAAAGACGGAGCTATGGATCCCACAGCACTCCATTATTTGGAGTGCTGTGTTTTATAATATTTGACAGAGGACGTTTCCTTCTCCTTTTGAGAAGCCACCAAAGGGCGAAGGAAACCAAAACCGAAAACCAAAGGCATCAGAAAACTAAAACTCTAAAGTGTAATGCAGTCCCGTGTCTCTCCCCCCAGACCCCCCCACGGTGGAACCGGCCTTCCTGGAGATGCGTCAGGGCCTGAACCGGCCGGTGGTGATGACCTGCCGGGTGCTGCGGGCGCACCCGTCGCGCGTGCTGCGCTTCGAGTGGCTGCTGTCCAACCGGCTGCTTCACGCCGGCGCCTTCACGGAGCACAAGGACGAGACCGAGTACACCATCCGCAGCCTGAACCGCGACGGCTGGGGCGAGTACACCTGCAACGTCATCAACGAGGCCGGCACTGGCAAGTGCACCTTCCACGTCACAGGTATCCGTTTGTTGATTATGAATTCGAAAAATCCAAAATTCTAAAGCCCTAAAATTCTGAATCCAAAATTCTAAATTGGGAAATTTTAATATGTATTTTTTTCTTTTTTAATTGCTCATTTCAATTCTGATGACAGCGCTATTAAACATTCATAGCAATTTATTTTCAATTATAATTACAAATTATTCTCTAGATTTAAATTGTGCTTTCCCAGACACCCGAAGCGCTTTGTGTAGCGAGTGTGTAGATGTGTTGGTTGGGAATGCGAGCACATCCAATACCTTTCTCAGACACACGGCAGCCAACAGAACGCTCACCAAAAAATCTTCCTCTAATACACATTTGGTTAAATCTCCTCAATTGCTGTTTTCTTCCTGCCAGTCATTTCTTGGCCATTTCCTAATTGTTTCACATATCTGTCATTCTGTCAGTGGATTTGTTTCCACAGCTGCAATTAAAGCATAATAGAGGTGCTGGTCGATAGCTAAAAATCGGATTGTTAAAAACACATGTCATTTCACCTGTCAGAGTGGGAGATCTGGGCAGTGTCCCCGCTCGGAGACGTCTTGAAGACATGAGACGGACGCAATGAAGGAACCATCACAATTCTCGATAAGATCTAGGGGACCTTTCACAACACAGGAAACACCACCTGACACAGTCTTTTCCTTATTTTTTATCTTCCCTTCTAGATAAGACTCCATTTTCCGAGGGGCTGCAGTTGTTTTTGTTTTCGGGTTTGTTTTGAGTTCCTTTGCGCCCATCGGAGGGAGCATTGGGGAGGGAACCCGCTGGAAGCTCCCGGCCGTTTCTTAGTTGCTGTGTTGGCTTTTATGACAGGAGCAAATTAGTTTGGTGGTGTTGAGCGACCGCAGGACACCTGGCCACTGACTCCATCTCCCACAAGTCCCATTAGAGGCTGGACCCACAGGGTCACATGGGAGGTATTTGTCATTTTGATCCGCTGCCACTTAAGGCCCTCTTAGACCCTTGGATACTGACCCTCTCTCTCGCTCTCGCTCTCGCTCTCGCTCTCGCTCTCGCTCTCTCTCTCTCTCTCTCTCTCTCTCTCTCTCCATCTTTCTCTCTCTCTCTCTCTCTCTCTCTCTCTCTCTCTCTCTCTCTCTCTCTCTCTCTCTCTCTCTCTCTCTCTCTCTCTCTCTCTCTCTCTCTCTCTCTCTCTCTCTTTCTCTCTCTCTCTCTCTTTCTCCATCTCTCGCTCTCGCTCTCTCGCTCTCGCTCTCTCTCCCTCTCTCTCTCTCCCTCTTGGTCTCAGCTCCTGAATCATCTCTTTACCCGTTTGTCATCCATCTTGATCTTCTGTCTCTTCATCTTCACCTTCATCCCTTCCTCTCTCGCTCCTCTCGCATCTCTCTTTCTAGCCCTCCCCCCATCCCTCCGTGTACACGTTAGAGAAAGATGGACCCCCTCCCGGGTGTGTTGTGTACCCCCCCTTTCAATCCCCCCCAACTCTCGCTCACCCCCTCCCCCACCCACCCGTCTTCCTCCCTCACCACTATATTTTCCTCTCCATCTCTTGCCCACTCCCCCTTGCACCTTCCCCCCCTCCCCCCATAAAGCCTGTGTAGCCCCCCCACCCGCCCACACACCACCCATTTCCCCCCCACCCTTCTCACCCTCTCAACTTACATCACCTCTCCACCACCGTCTGAAGCCCAGGGCGTTCCCAACACCACCCAAAAGGCAGGGGATCAAGGCACCTCTCCTCCTCTTGTTCCACAGCGTCTCCCCTCTGTCTCCCGTACCTCTGTGGTGGTGCTGGTAACATAATGGGATCCTCGGAACTCACTCTGTTTGACCAACAACGCTCAATAACATCAATTATGGAAGGAGGCCTCCGAGGCATGATTCCTAGATTCACTTTAGTTTTTTTTTTGGCTGGGAGAGAATGTGCTCTCTAAGCAGAGCTCCATAACTTCATTTTGCTGGAGTTGAATTTAGCGATTTTCTGGATGGCCTGGGATGTAAAAATATACAGGAGAGGCTCGCTTATTTGGTCACGATTGAACCCACGTGCCTTGTTGAACTCTTGAACGGAACAACTTGAACACAATCAGTGCAACTCGAAATATCCCAGCTTCCGTTTAGGTACACTACTTTCACATATTTTAGTTTACACACCCAATTGACAATGCTGGTGGGCTGGGCATGTACAGTGTATGTGTACATACATATATAGAGAGTAATAATAACTACATGTATATATGCAGTGGCTATATATAAATGTATGTACATATGTATGTACATATTATAGATGTAAATTATATATATATAATATATGTACATTTTTTCAATCACGCTTAAAAAAGGTAATATTCATCTCACAACCGAGTGTGGGTTTAAATCTGCTCCGATATCCCTCACGTGTTTGAGGGACACAAGTAGCCGACAAAGTGGCAGCAAACTGTAAGAGGAAGCAGACTCTTCCAAGAGACACAGGCGTATGACATGCTTTGGGACCCCCAGCAAGTAAACAGGCTTTGTAGACAAACAGAAGCCAGCTGCCAGGGCGTGAGGCTCCGGGCCTGCTTGGTGCGGAGCTCATTTGGTTCTGAGAAAGCGTGAGGAGGCAGGACGACGACAACGACAACAACAACAACGAAGGCTAATCTCTTTTTCTCCGCTTTTAATCCCACACGCATGCACACACACACCCTGGTGAGAGACTTTTGGTTATTAAGTTTGATTCTGTGCTTTTGGCCTGCGACCACACTGGGGGGCTGTCGGCAAATTCTGCTCTGGGGGGGACATGGGGTGGTAGGCACGCTGCAGGGAGCACACACAGACACACACACACACCCAGACAGTCACACACACAGACAGACACGCATAAATACACAGACAGTCACACACAGACAGACACAAATACACAAGCACACACACACACACAGAGACAACACACACACACACACACACACACACACACACACACAGACAAACACAGACAACACAACACACACACACACACACACACACACACACACACACACACACACACACACACAGACAGTCATCACACAGACAGACACAAATACACAAGCACACACACACACACAGAGACAAACACACACACACACACACACACACACACACACACACACACACACACACACACACACACACACACACACACACAGACAGACACACACACACACACACACACACACAATGACACAAGACACACACACACACACACAGAACACACACACACACACACACACACACACACACACACACACACACACACACACACACACACACAGAACACACACACACACACACACACACACACACACACACACACACACACACACACACACACACACACACACACACACACACACACAACACACACACACACACACACACACACACACACACACACACACACACACACACACACACACACAGACACACAGACAGGACAGGCATGATTACACGAGCACACACACACATTTACACATTCAGACATTCACACAAACACATATACACACACACACACACATACACAAACACACCCACACACATACACAAACATGTCAAACCAAAAAGATGGGCAGTTGGTCATCCATGGGGTCTCGATGCAACTCTGACCAACTCTGACCCCACCAAAATAATTATTATGCAAATTGACTGTGTGTGTACATGTCTGGGTGGGTGCGTAAGTCTGTTGGAGTGCATGTGTGTGTGTGCGTGTGCATTTGTGTGACTGTGTATGTGTGTCTTGTGTGTGTGTGTAAAGCATGTGTGTGTGTGTTTGAGTTAGTGTGCGCCTGTGTGTGTCCGCATGTGTGTGTGTGTTTGAGTTAGTGTGCGCCTGTGTGTGTCCGCATGTGTGTGTGTGTGTTTTGAGTTAGTGTGCGCCTGTGTGTGTCCACATGTGTTTGTGTGTGAGTTTGTGTTTCTGCCTGCCTGCCTGTGTGTGTGTGTGTGTGTGTGTGTGTGTGTGTGTGTGTGTGTGTGTGTGTGTGTGTGTGTGTGTGTGTGTGTGTGTGTGTGTGTGTGTGTGTGTTTCTGCCCACTATCACTTGGTTCCCCCCCTGCTGCGGGGACATCTGCAGAGATGCCAGTCGCGCATGGTCGCCAAATTGGTCATTAAATAACGCCATTGGGGAGAGTCCTTGGAGGGGACATAGTCTGTACCACTGAGCTCTGGAAGCTGGCCACCAATGTCAGGGGACCCCCTTCCACCACCACCTCCTCCTCCTTCTCCCCTCTTCCTTTTAGTCTACCATCTCCTCCTACACTATCACCTCCTCCTCTTCCTCCTTCTCCTTCTCCTCCTTCTCCTCCTTCTCCACCTCCACCTCCTTCACCTCCTGTCCTCTCACGAAGACCAACACAAGCTGAGAGCACTTGCTCCAGCTGCATTTTGTGCGTGTGCGTGTGCGTGTGCGTGTGTGTGTGTGTGTGTTGTGCGTTGTCGTGTGTGTGCGTGTGTGTGCTGTGTGTGTGTGTGTGTGTGTGTGTGTTGTGCGTTGTCATGACGATGTGCACGAGTGTGTGTGTCTGTCTGCCGAGGGTTGTAATTGTGGACTCAACGCAGCAGGCGGTTCGGGGAAACCAAGATTGAGACGGCAAGAATGCTACAGTGGTGGGTATTCCTGACGAGATCTCCTCCTGGTTGGCTGGTGTCCTCCTGGATTGGGAGAGAGGCCCTTGCCTCTCCGTACTGATATTCAGGGCTGCGCCTCCCCAATGAGGATCGCTACGGCCTCGGCTGGAGCGTGATTGATTTCCGAATGCAGCCGCAGCCGTGCTGTGATTAAAAATACACTTGATTTCATCAAATGACATAACGATAAGATGCTCGTTTCTGTTCTCTTGGCTCTGGCCAGGACGAACCCATTTGAGAGGAAAGCAACAGCATGCTCTCCTCTGAGGGAGTCCTGGCACAGATGTCTGTTCATCTTTTAACATGGGGACAGACGGACTGTGAGCCGGTGAGACCAGCATCGTCTCATGGGGCCGGACGTCTTCCGGTGCGTTCCTCACTGTGGCGTCTAAACATGGTCTCACGGGGCGGGGGGAGAGAGTCTCCGTGGACTGGTTAAAGTACACAAGTCCAAACGTCTCCCATGGGGTTCCTCGCTGTGGTGTCTGAACAGACAACATCACTTGATGGGAATCTAACAAGAAGGCTTCTTTTTTCAGCAGAGAGAACCACAATGGTGGCGGTTGTCCGATAGGAAGTGAGTGTGTGTTAGCCAACGCAAAGAGTGACGGACAAAAACTTTGGTTTTACAATACAAATGGATAGAATGACTTATTTTTCTCCAACCTTTCTGTTGTGTACCTTGGATGTTTACTGAGTTAATGTCATGGTCTTGTAGACGTGACCTCTGCCTAAGTTGATTGAGGAGACTGAAGAGATGTTTTTATTGGATAAATACGTGTTACTAGGTCAAAACGTCCTCTATTTCTTGGTTTCCCGTCCCCTTCTCTTTATGTCCTTGTCTTTAAATTGTCAATATAGTTAAAGTTGACATTGACCTTTATCCGGTTCACTTCTGTTTCCTTCCTTTTGTCCCCTCTATTGTGAAACATCATTTTATTACCCTCATTCCTTGGACAACAACATGTTTCCTCGGAAACTCCTTGTTTCGTCCTTTTGGGATTTTACTCCTGTCCTCATTCTTGGCCTCGATATAAAACATGAACCAATGAAAAATAAATCGTCATTCGCTAATTTCCCTGAATCCTTTTTCTAAATGACTTTCTTTACCTTGGAGCATTCCCAACCGTCACGACATAACTCACTCTGAGAACTCTGATGGGGAATTGGGGGATGAAGTCTGAATTAACAACGCGGTCAGGGCAAGCCGACGATAAAACCGGGGTACACCTCGTTCATTTCAATACCCAGATGTCATTTCGGTGCGAAACTCTGCTCCGCACTTTTAAGTGAAGTTCACTAAAGTCATGACGTCAATGAACTATACCTGAAGCTCACAGAGACCAGTGGGTGACAGTGATGGATGGCTGGTGACGACAGCGTCGGAGGAGATGTGGAGGAGTCCAGCGCTTGAATAGCTCTATAGGAGTGATCCGTCTGGAAACCCCTCAGGCATGAAGGACAGATGCATTCTGGTCAGCTTTCTTCTTCTTCTTCTTCCTCTTCTTCTTTCCCCCCTGCTTCTGCTGAGTGAGCAGACATAGCACAGCTACAAAAAAGCTGCACACTATGTATGTATTTAAACTCGCATGCACACACAGATGATACACACAATCACGCACACGCATCCATACAAGCAAAGACATGCACACACATATCCACACACTCTCGCAGATACACAGATGAACACACACACACACACGCGCACACACATGCAGCAAGTGATTCATACGAGCTTTTGTTCAATTTGTTGTGAAACAAAACGTACACGTATATTTTAGTCTTATATAAGAGTAGAATGCAAGGAATACTTAAGAAGCCACAATTTGAAGAGCACTCTCCTTTGACAAACCACCGAGGGACACAGCTCAGGAAAGGGAAGGTAAAAAAAAAAAATGTAGTCACATCCAGTGAATAAAGCATCCGGTGAATAATATTGTGGCGAGCAGCACGGGAAAAACAAGACGGGAGCCCAGGTTCACCAATTATGCAGTTCCGTGCCCCATACACCGCACGACTACGGACTGCCTTAATTAACGACCAACGAACATAACAGAAAGACGACACACCTGACCAACACACACAACACTCTCACTAATGGTCGCGATCACACAACAATGGAACTACACACAATTAACACACAACCAATGAACCCCAAACCCGTTAGCCCCACTTATCCAAAGAACTACCAAAAGGACGACAAAGCCCCTGAAGGTCAACATGCAACCTGGATACCCAGAATCCCCTGTACTACCCCGTAGGAGTCGCCACAATATGTATAATAATGCTATTGAATAATATGGAAGAAACTATTTTCATGATACGCATGAGAAATGTGTCATTATATTGAAGTAGAAGAAATTTAACGTATGGTATCAGACTAATACTGTTTTTTCAGTTTCTTTCTTTGCGGTGCCTTAAACATTACGCACACGTTCCAGTGTTCGGCTGTTGGTGAACAAAGCCGCGCTTCCAAAGGCCCGCCGTGGCTCACAAGAACTTGCGTGAGTCACTGCGTATCGATTCTGAAAACCTGGGGCATTCACTTTTTTTCTAATTGTGCGTTTTATTTGGAAAATGCGGCATCATTGGATTTCTGGAAGCACTTTAGCCAACAGAGAACTGTGGAGGAAACACGTTTGACAATTACCGATGGCTACAAACACATTTGAATCGGTTAAAACATGATGAAATGAGTGGCTGCTATTAGTCATTCCCATAAAAGTGGCCCATTTATTTTCATATATGAACGAGTGCTGTTAGGGATACCTTTTATATGTGTCTGCTGTCTGTGTTGAGGCACAGAGGCACAGGGAAAACATCAACAAAAGCTTTATTAAAAAAAAGAAAAAAACAGCAGATGTACATCGATTGACCCGTAGAGCCCCTTTGATGGACTGCGTGGCATCGCTTTGCCGCTGTTTCCGCCACTCGTGTTTTTTCTTTATGTTTTCTATCGATGATGGATGCCATTTCCCCACGCTATCGAGCGGTGCTTGTGTGACATTCAAGAGATGGAAAGCGGAGCTAGCCTCTGAGAATAACAGCAGCGCCAGTAGTTAGCATGTATTGTTCCACAGCAACATCCGACTGTGGGCTGCCGGTTAATAAGAGGAATCGCAGCAGGCGTCTGATACTTATACCGGCGGTTTTTGCTTCTTTGTTTTTTGTAAATATATTATCGCTATAACTGTAATGGTCGTGCTCCACATGACAATAGCCTTGTTTCCCATCCGTTGCCGACGGGAGAAGAACGCACTCATAATTGCCCACACATTACGACCCCAAATCATAAATACACGGAACACAGGGATGTCTTTAAGGGGCCGGCCCTTACACACCTACCACCGTTGCATTGTTTTTGAAGGGCTTCGTTTCAGGGATTTGATGTGTTTGGGGAGATCGTTCCCATCCAAAGGATGAAAGTCTCTTAAACAAGGCCCTCCTCCGTCCACATCGGCCCTGGTCTGTGGTCTGCTGTCCAATCAATGGCAGAGCCACATCAACCTGACTCATCGTGTTAATGGCGAGCCCCAGAACCTCCTCGCTGCCCCAGCACTGATCCCAGGTCAGTTTCAGGCAGTGACTGTTTGAAATGATCAAACCATAGAGACCAAAAAAATAAAAATAAAGGCCTTGCTTTATAGTTTAATAATTGGATCTATTCTGAGGGGGATGCTCGACAACATGGAGTGACTAGGCACTATATATTATATATATATATATATATATATATATAATATATATATAATATATATATATATATATATATATATATATATATATATAATATATATATATACATACATACATACATACATACATACATACATACATACATACATACATACAATACATACATACATACATACATACATATATAATATACATAATATATATATATATATATATATATATATATATATATATAATATATATATATATATACACTGTAATGGATGAAAAAGGTCATACTTGCAATAATGGCTACAGTGTTTGCCATCTCTTTATCGACCATCTCTCTATTTCTGGTTCCTCTCCCTCCATTAGGTATTGAATAGCATTAGAGTGTGCATGAAATGTTTGTCTTAGTGGTGTGGCACAGAGTTCACGCAATGAGAGAGAGGACTCAAACAGAGAACACTGTGTACTGGACAGAGGAGGTTGGCTTCTTTACAGTGCAGTCGCCCCCAAGGCCTATATGCTTCTCACTGTAACACAGGAACGCTAGATGTTATAGAGAAAAGCCTAGATGCTCCTGAGTCTCTGGTCTTCATTCATCCGACAAGGATCTGCTTTCGGTTTGTTTTTGTCTTGTTTTGAAAAAAGTGGAGCCAAGAATTCAGCTTGCCGGGTTTTTAACTCCAGGTCGTGTTTTTTAATGGGGGTGCGGAGTACTTTCCGAGATGCCAGTTCTCTGGAGATAATAACATGCTTTGAGCAAAAGCCGTGTTATCAATTTTTGTTCTTGCTTGGTCAGGCACAACAACACTTGTGGTTGGTTGTTTGTTCAGATTGGGCCAGGTTTCTGAGGGATGCTACTTTGTGATTGGCCATCGGTACTTTCTCGCGAATTGCGTCTTTTTTTTTAATCAAATTTCTTTAAAAGCAGGAGAACCGGACGCAGGAAGCATTTCAAAAGCCGGCTCCGTCTGGCTATTTGCCATCTTATCTTCGCTGTTCGGCTTTTAGAAAGTTAATAACCAAACCACTTTGCGCGGAAATACATGTTATAACCTTGCCATTCTAATGGGGTTAGTCATAGTGCGAAACTAAGGCCAAACATGTTTAATTGCTATAAATTAAACAACATTGTTTATTTGACCATGCAAACAATCACGGCATCGCCACCGCGCTACCATAATCACGTGGGGCCTATTAAGGTCTTCGCCGCCGAGGAAAAAGACCAAATAAGGTCAGAACCCCCACACTTGTTTGGCTGTTGGGGTCACTTTGCCTTATTATTGAGTGGGAAACCCACTCGCAGGCGTCCAATCAAGAGACAGCAACAAGGAAATGTTGAGCAGGCTGGAGTTGGATCTGCCCGCGCTCAGTCAAACGGGAGGCACCTCAGATAACCTTCTGTGGGTGTGTGGTTACGGCGAGTAGTAAAAGTCATGGCTGATTTCTTGTTTCTTAGCGCAAGCTAAGAAACACAACACAGACCGTGACCCTGGACCAATGTTAATCTGCTTTTTAACAGAAAATCATGTTTTATTGCAACTAATGAGTCATGACACGATCAGCTACGAGACCAAACTGTCACGGAGTGTCACTTATGAATATGAACTTAACCACAACCTCCAATACACCTCCAATTGCTGCCTAATCAATATTTATGTTGCCGTTTATTTGGTCATTCCTCCTTCATTTAAATCATTCATCCTTCTAGTGTTGCATGGCCACCTGCTAAAATGGAGACTGTGTATGTGTCGTTGTGTCCCTGAGGCTG
The DNA here is from genome assembly GCA_900291075.1 of Melanogrammus aeglefinus. Taxonomy (NCBI): domain Eukaryota; kingdom Metazoa; phylum Chordata; class Actinopteri; order Gadiformes; family Gadidae; genus Melanogrammus; species Melanogrammus aeglefinus. The sequence continues at coordinate 177,439 of OLKM01000495.1, read as the reverse complement.
TGTAGACAGTATAAGTGAGTGACAGCTAGATGAGGTGAGGGATAGAAATACAGGCTGAAAACAACAGAACAAAATGGCTGACATATAAGGCGTATCATATGAGAGAGAGAGAGAGAGAGAGAGAGAGAGAGAGAGAGAGAGAGAGAGAGAGAGAGAGAGAGAGAGAGAGAGAGAGAGAAGAGAGAGAGAGAGAGAGAGAGAGAGAGAGAGAGAGAGAGAGAGAGAGAGAGAGAGAGAGAGAGAGAGAGAGAGAGAGAGAGAGAGAGAGAGAGTCCCCAGTCATCAACAATGACTGGGGACAGTTCATAGCGTTCATGGAGAGAGAGAGTGACGGTGAGTGAGAGAGAGAGAAAAGGGGGAGATATAGAAAAAGTCTTAGGACAGAGACAGAGATAGCAAGAGGGAGGGATCAACAATGACCGGGGACAATTTACAGGGTTCATGGGAGTAGCACAAGGCCTTAGTACCTCATGGATGACGTAGGGTCGTGACATCTTAATGTATCCCGTGCCAGACATTAGCTCGTTGCTAGCGTCTCCACCCTGGGTATTGTCAAATCCCTGCACCGCTTGACTGTGAATTAACAACGCAGACTTTTTTTTCTTTTGCTATTAAACACCAGCCGCTTTGGGGTTTGTTTAAAAGGTTGCAGTAAATAAGGAGAAGGTGTAATGACGTTGGGAGCGATGAGGACATCCAGAGATATGTTATAATGTTTGTGTGTCGGTGCGCTGGTGCAGACTGCTGCATAGTCTGCTGGGGGTTAGCATTAGCTACCGGCTCGCTAAGGGTTGGTAACTGATCATAATTATCTCTATGAGTAAATTAACATTTCCATCAGTGTCCCGCAAGGAGATCAATTAGGGCTGGAATTTGCCAAATGAATTCACCGAGGCCCCAGCTAATGAAGGAAGGGCCCAAGACGGAAAATTACCGTCTTATGAATTCTGAAAGTTTTTTCCACATGGATAATATGCACATAAGGTCAGAAAAGGGTGAAAAGGGCTTTAAAAAAAGATATATTGTATAAAACATAAAAAATATATTTTGGGTTACCCCACTACACTGATTTGATGGCCATATGGTATGATACCTCTCTGACATACCCCCTAAAATGGCCTTTTGTTATTTTGTCTCTCTCTCTCTCTCTCTCTCTCTCTCTCTCTCTCTCTCTCTCTCTCTCTCTCTCTCTCTCTCTCTCTCTCTCTCTCTCTCTCCTCTCTCTCTCTCTCTCTCTCTCTCTCTCTCTCTCTCTCTCTCTCTCTCTCTCTCTCTCTCTCTCTCTCTCTCTCATACAGAGAGAATCCCTTTCCTTAGCGACAAAGTACACACACACACACACACATACACACACACACACACACACACACACACACACACACACACACACACACACACAAACATGACCCGTGTTTTTATACCCAATTACATTTTCCACAACTTGCACTATGACAAAACCCTAACTTAATAAAGGAAAAGCGAGTGCGGGGTGAATGAGTCACCTTGTACCGTCACTACCAACTTACCATCGCAAGCTAGTTTACGTCACAATCTAGCTAGCTTACCGTCGCTAGCTAGCTTACCATGGCTAGACAGCGTACCGTGGCTAGCTATCTTACCGTCGCTAGCTAGCTTGCCGTGGCTAGCTAGCTTACTGTGGCTAGCTAGCTATCCTTCGCTAGGTGTGTTTCCACTAACCCCGTGCGGTCTCCCGCCAGGCAAACCCTACCCGCCCGAGTTCTACTACGACACGTACAGCCCGCTGTGGCAGAACCGGCCCCGCGTCTATGGCTTCAAGCTCCAGTGGACCCAGATGAACCCCAACACCGTGGACCGCATCGTGGCCTACAGGCTGGGCATCAGACAGGTACGCCCAGGGCTGTCTGTCAGTCCGTCCGCATTTCCTTCTACCTCCCCGTGTGTCTCTCTGTCCGTACATCAGCCTCCCTGTGTGTCCATCTGCATCTGTCTTCCTTATGTGTCCCCTTTCTGCCTGTCTTGCTGTATATTTGACTTTTCAGCCATCTGCCTGCCTGTTCATTTGCCGCCCTTGCCTGTCTCTCTGTCCGCCTGTCTGTCTCTGTATTTCTGTACATCTGTCTCTCCCTGTCTTTCTTTCTGTATCTGTCTTCTGTCTGCGTATGTCTGTCCGTCTGTCTTTGTTTGTTCATAAACCTCCATGTCTGTCTGTCTGTTTGCCTGTCTGTTCACATGTCTACCTCTCTGTCTCGTTGTCAGTCTGTCTGTCCAAACGCCTGTCTGTGTTTCCCTCTCTTCATCTGTTTGTCTCGGCAGTGGCTTGCCGTGTGTCTGTACATCAGTCTGTCTGTCTGTCCAAATGCCTTCACTTCCCTTATTAAGTCAGTAATTCACTTGTGAGTTAGTGAGTCATGATCGTTTACTGGATAATACTGTAAACACAGCACCACTATAGCCTATACACTCTGGGAAAACACATTTGTAAAACGTGCACATCCTTCATTCAGGATTTTTAATTAAAAGAACGAACGAGCCATCAGCTCTCCATGGATCTATGAATCCATACATTTATAAATCAATGAATCTTCTTAGTTGCAATAGCAACTACCTCCATAGAATGTGACCGTTCCGACACCGTTAGCGACAAAGTACACACACACACACACACACACACACATACACACACACACACACACACACACACACACACACACACACACACACACACACACACACACACATCACACACACACACACACACACACACACGCTCACACACATGCACACAGACTCACACGGACAGGTCTGGTAAGAAGAGTAGAGCAGTGTTTTTCAGCGAAAGGGAAATAAATGCGTGCCGAAGAAAAAAAAAAAATGATGATCCTCTATTTTAACATGCTGTGGAAATGTCTTGTGAGATGGCACTCTGTGTGTGCGTGTGTGTACATGTGTGTGTGTGTGTGTGTGTGTGTGTGTGTGTGTGTGTGTGTGTGTGTGTGTGTGTGTGTGTGTGTGTGTGTGTGTGTGTGTGTGTCTTCCTTCTCATGACATTTATTCCGCTCCACATTGCCATAATCCCATTCCCTGATTCATTGTCTGTGGGGTTTTCAGCCGTTTTCCGGCGGGAACGTGAACAAGGCCTCTCCGTGGGGCGAAATTACAAAGGGAAGCGGAGGGGCAGCGGTGAGGGGCAGCGGGTTGAGACAGCGCGCTGGTTCTCCATAAATTCTCTTTGTTTTTCCCGCTCCATCAGCAGTTCAACGTTCAGAAACCCGCAGAGAGGAATAGCAGGGTCCAGCAGCTGTTACCTGTTCCTAAACTAAACTCTGCAGATGACAGCCAGTCAACATTGATGGATGACTTGGCACCAATGTTTTCTTGTTTTGCCAATTTTTGCTTTGGCTCTCTCTCGCTCTTATTCTCGCTCTCGCTCTCGCTCTCTCGGTTTCTCTGGCGATCTTGCTCTCTCTCTCTCTCTCTTTCTCTCTCTCGCACTCTCGCTCTCTCTCTGTCTCTCTCTCTCTGTCTCTCTCACTCTCGCTCTCACTCACCTCTTGCTCTCTCTCTCAAGCGAGGGAGATACAACACGTACAACACGGTTTTGTTTCTTATTGTTGTGCCCGCGATGGCGATGGCCCAGACTTGTGAAAAAGTTAGTGGTGACTCATGAACAGACCTTGAGCTCACCCAGAGCTTTCAACGGCACATTTGGTATCACTCAGCCTCCGACTCAGAAGGATTACAACAATGAGATATTGGTCACACACACGCAAACACACCCTCAAGGAAACGTCACTGGAGGAAGGGAAAATGCTTTTCTAATGCCATTGTGTGTGTGTGTCGCCGTTGCGTCAGTTGACTTCCTGTCAGCCCTCGGTGTCGGGTCTGCTTGGGAATAAACTATGTTGCGCCCGCGTGATGCGTCGCGGCGCCGGGAAGCGAATCCACCGCCTGCCGTCCGTGTGCCAGCGGACGCTTGAGAACCCGCCCGCCGTATGTACGTCGGCGTTTCCACGTTTCAATGGCGTTCCCCGCAACATGCGCCAGATTAATTCCTACGCTTGGTACGGAGCGTTCGACCATTCAGCAATCACATTAACGGTTTAATCCTGTTTTTGTGTCATTTCTTTCGCTTCGTTAAAAAGGGTTTACACGTTACTGCCTGTTTTATTTGATTATTTTCTGATGTTGCTAGGGAAGAAGTGCTGACGAAAATGTACGTGTCTCCACTTTGGGTGTTCAATCAGTTCCACCCATCTGTCTTCCAGATACTAATAATAATAATAATAATGATAAAAAAAAGGAGAATTGATTGCAGGGGGTAGTGAAAAATAAATAAACAATGCCGTTACATCCACTCTATATTTCACAGAGACTTTTTGCCATCCCTTTTGATTAATGGTACGATCCTAATCTCGCCCAAGTGAGGTGGGAGAGGAAGCAAAACTCACAGTAGGAGGGAAAGAAAATAGAGGGGATTAAAACAGCGAGAGAGAGACAGAGGGAGAGAGAGAGAGGGGGGGAGAGAGAGAGAGAGAGAGAGAGAGAGAGAGAGAGAGAGAGAGAGAGAGAGAGAGAGAGAGAGAGAGAGAGAGAGAGAGAGAGAGAGAGAGAGAGAGAGAGAGAGAGAGAGAGAGAGAGAGAGAGAGAGAGAGAGAGAGAGAGAGAGAAGAGAGAGAGAGAGAGAGAGAGAGAGAGAGAGAGAGAGAGAGAGAGAGAGAGAGAGAGAGAATGTGCGAGCAGAAGAAGCCGCTCTCTGCTAAATAAACAGACGCCGTGCCGCCCAAGGAAGCCGGGCAGCAGACCGCGAAACAGAGGTGTACAGCGATGAAATCTCTGACACGTGGACCGCTCCTCGCCGCTCTATTTATAGAACAGAACACACACCCCCGCCCGCCTCACACACACACACACACATACACACACACTCAGCCCCCCTCCCGACGTGGACACATGCATCGACGCCTTCTATACACACAGCATACACACACACCACCACCCGCACCCACACCACCAACACGGACATAGACACACACTCAGCCCACCCCTCCCGCTGGCCCACCACCCCCACCCCCCCCCCCCGAAGCAGCTCCATCCTAGGGATCCATTATCTCGGCACCCCCTCCTCGCCCATCGCTGTCTCCACTTTATTAGCGTCCGCGCCTGGCGTCGCCGTTGGTGACGGCGGGTGCGTCACCGCCCAGTGGTCCCGTGACGGACAGGCCCCGGCGGAGAGGGCGAGACGAAAACAGTGTGGGGGGGGGGGGGGGGGGGGGGGGTGATGAGTGACAGCCTCACCTGTCACCGACAGGCCCCCGGTGGACGGGCCCCGGGGAAAAAGGAGACGCCGGTGTCTGGACATGACGGCACCGGGGTTGGTGCTTCAGGGCCGCAACATGTCCGCACCGTGGGTTTAAGCGTCTCTCTGCCAGCACTTCTTCTTCCACCTCTTCCTCAGCTCCACCTGCCTCTTCCTACCACCTCATCCTCCCCCTGCTTCCTCCGCCTTCCCTTCTTGTTTCCATTCGCCTCAGTGCCTCCTCCTCCTCCTCCTCCTCCTCCTTCTCCCTCCTCGTCCTCTCTCCCTCCTCCTCCTCCTCCTCCTCCTCCTCCTCTCACTACTACCTTCCCTTCTGTGTCTTAACTGCATCACCACCTTCCGCTTCCCCTGTCCTCCTCCTCCTCCTCGTCCTCCTTCCTCCACAGCTTCGTCCTCCCTGCTCATATTCATCTCCCTCCTCCTCATCCTCTCTTCCTTTAGTCCTTCCGCAATCACTGCCTTCTCCTCTTTCATCATCTCCCATCTCCTCCTCCTCTTCATCATCTCCCTCCTCCTCTTCCTCTTCTCCCTCCTCCTCCACCTCCTCCTCATCTCAAGTCCTTCCGCCTTCGCTGCCTCCTCCTCCTCCTCCTCCTCTTCCTCTTCCTCTTCCTCCTCCTCCTCCTCTTCCTCTTCCTCTTCCTCTTCCTCTTCCTCCCTCTACCTGCCCAGCTCACTGAGCTGTCAGGTGATAGTACATGGTTAGTCACAGACGGATCAATAGAAGTCAGACTAATTATTATTAATTATATATGGCCAATCTAGATCAGGCCCGAGCTAATACCGTTAGCTGTTAGCTAAGCTAACAGTGTAATGTTTTATTCTTGCGCACATTCACTCCCTGGTGCTCCGTGTTCGTCTTTCCAAAAAGAAATTACGCACCTACCCACACATACATGCTGGATATTAATGTTTAGATGCAAGTCAGTACAAATTAAGGAAGCAATACATTTTAGGGGTTTAGAACTGAGGTGACATGAATCTCGTGAAAAATAGTGGCAGCCAGATATACTCTGCAAAGTAAAAAGACTATCAATCGATGTGTGTGTGTGTGTGTGTGTGTGTGTGTGTGTGTGTGTGTGTGTGTGTGTGTGTGTGTGTGTGTGTGTGTGTGTGTGTGTGTGTGTGTGTGTGTGTGTGTGTGTGTGTGTGTGAGGATGTATGTGGATATGTGTTATCAAAGTAGTTAACGACGAAAGGTAATTAGAAGAAAAGGGAAAATCATGATTTGGAACAGAGACGGGGATTGAATGAGCACTAACAAATTGAAACGCTATCCTGTCCCAATTATGGAAAGAGAAAGCAGTGCATTCTGACTTAGAAAAGTTCAGTCGTCTTCTAATTAAAACCCCATTCCATTTCTGCTAAGTTAAGGGAGACATAAATGAATCTAAAAAAAGTGTGTTTCAACTTTGTTGCTCTATCTTGAGATTAGTCATGGCAAAGCCAGAAATTAAATGAGAAACCTACACACACACACACACACACACACACACACACACACACACACACACACACACACACACACACACACACACACACACACACACACACACACACACACACACACACACACACACACACACACACACACACACACACACACACACACACACACAGGCCAGCAACCACACACCTGTATTGTGTTGTCATTCATGCCAATTAACATTATGCACCTCTTTCCACCCCAAATTGGGATTTAAATCTAGAGAAATCGGCGGGGACAAGTGTGTGTGGGCAATTAACAGAGGGAAACAAACACTCTGCATTTGTAATTGTCATGCATCCAGGATGCAGGTAATTACTTAATTGGATCGGTCTGTGTGCGTACATTAGGTGTGTGGCAGCACAACGGTGGACCGTTTTACCTCTCTCTCTCTCTCTCTCTCTCTCTCTCTCTCTCTCTCTCTCTCTCTCTCTCTCTCTCTCTCTCTCTCTCTCTCTCTCTCTCTCTCTCTCTCATTGGTCTCTCCCTTTCTCTCTGCCTCTCTCTATCTCTCTCTCTACCACTCTCTCTAGTACTCTCTCTATCTAACTATCTATTTCAAGTCCCTCCCTCCCTCCCTCCCTCCCTCTCTTTCTCTCTCAATTCAATTGAAGGGCTGTATTGGCATGAAAAAGCCCAATATCCTTAATATCGTCCAGGCAAAACAGTAACAGGAACAATAATGGAATAATGCAGTGATGATACCACAGTAATACAATGACGATACATTATTCTCCCTCGGTCTCTCTCTCTCTGTCTCTTCCTCTGTTCCTATTCCTGTCTCTCTCTAGCTCTTTCTATCTTACTATCTATCTGACTTGCTCTCTCTCACTCCCCGTACTCTCCCTCTGTCTATCGCTCCCTCCGTCACTCTGTCAGTCTGTCTCTCCCTCTCTCTCTGTCTCTCGCTCTTTGTATCTCTTCCTATCACTCTCTAGCACTCTCTCTGTCTCCCTCTCTCTCCTCGCTCTCCCTCTCTCCCTCTCTCTCCCCGTTCTCCCTGTGTCTCTCTGTCCCTCCCTCTGTGTCTCCCTGTCTCCCCTCTCCCCCCCTCTGCCAACCCTGTCACCAGTAACGTACTACTGCTGCTGCTCTCCAGCGATGCGAGCGGGCAGTTAGGGTCTCTGTAATTGTGGTACAGGGGCCAGTGTGTTGTCTCCCCCACCCCCCCCCCTCCTCCCCACCAGTTCTCCCGTTTCCTCTCGTTGCGAGGGCTCAAGGATAAAGCGTACCCTGCTCCAGCCCTCTCTCCCGCCATGAGTAATGCCGTCGGTTCGCCTCACCCGTTTCACCCGCCTCCCCCTCGTCTCTCTAAAACCCCTTGGTTTTAACGACGCCAGCCTCGCGCAACTCCGGTGTCGTTGTTGTCATTGTTACCATTGAACAAGTGTCCGTTGAACTAATCGGCACAGAGCCTCCATTACGACCGCGTTCCACCAGTCACCCTCACGTCCCAGTGGCTGGGGGGGGCTGAGCGATCCCCCCCCCCCCCCCCCACCCGCGATCCATCTGGGTGATTCATGATGTTGTCCATGTGTCTTCCATATCATCCACCCCCTGGCGCCCCGCCTCCCCGCCCCCCCCCCCCCCCCCACAACGTCCCGCGCGCTAAACCGACAGCTAGGCAGATCCAAAGGTAGATTTGTGTGTTTACGGCCATGCCTCCAACACCCTCCTCCCCTGACGGACGTGATTGAGTGGGAAGATCGTGGGTTAAAATGTTTCCCTATGCATAAAAAAACGTATCTTTCGCAGGAGCTATCATTTAATTGAGAATCTATAATACGCCTTGAAGGAAAATTCGCTTGGCTAACATTTGGCTTTGCTGTCCCACTGGGACTCTGTGTTGACACTCACCGGGCACACTTACGTCTTGGTTGTGATGCATGATGCTGTACAGTGCAGCGCGCAATTGCCTATGGAAATGGAAAACGCAGATAAAGCAGAAACGTCGACCGGGAGGGAAACCGCCGCAGCACCGTATCTTAGCTTGTCTCTTTCACTACAGCTCATTTGTTACACGCCCCGGCAGTTAGCAAGCTGTGAGATGGCCGTAGAATGCAAAGTGCGGCGAGAAGTATATATTGCAGTTTCCACCGTAGTATTTCACACGTGATTTTTTTTTTTTTTACGGGGAATGCATTGTTATTTCTATCATCTCACATGCAAGAATAAACCCAGACGAATCCTTTGCGTGTGTATGTGTGTGCGCTTCAATCCGTTCCGATTTCACAATTCGCAATTCAAAACACAACCATCACCGTTGACAACAACAAAACAAACTTTCCCATTCCACGACACCTCCTCGACAGCTCCACCGCGCTCGGCCATTTTAATTTCTCAACCCGTCCTCACCGGACCGCTCCTTGTCTCCCCCTGACCCCCCCACTGTGTCCTGTGACCCCGGCAGACGGGCCTGCAGCGCTGGTGGGAGCAGGAGATCCCCGTGGAGGGGGCCATCACCAAGGGGGACCTCATCACCCACAACCTGACGGAGCTCATCAAGCCCGAGTCCTACGAGGTGCGTCTGACCCCCATCACCCACTACGCCGAGGGGGACTCCACCACGCGCATTATCACCTACAGCGGTGAGTCGGAGCCCGCGTTGTTGTTGTTGGGGTGTGTGTGTGTGTGTGTGTGTGTGTGTGTGTGTGTGTGTGTGTGTGTGTGTGTGTGTGTGTGTGTGTGTGTGTGTGTGTGTGTGTGTGTGTGCGCGAGCGCACGCGTTTTGCACATCCATGTGTGTGTGTGTGCGTCTGTGTGTGTGTGTGTCACGCGTCCATCCGTGTGTGTGTGTGTTGTGCGTCCGTCCTTGTGTGTGTGTGTGTGTGTGTGTGTGTGTGTGTGTGTGTGTGTGTGTGTGTGTGTGTGTGTGTGTGTGTGTGTGTGTGTGTGTGTGTGTTGCGCGCCTGCGTGTGTGGTGTGTTGGGTGATGGAGCAATCCATTTTGTGGATACAATCTCCCATTTTCAACGGCGAAGAACTGGGTGAAAACCAAAGAGTGATGCAAACAGGGCCGTTCGTCGCCAGAGGTTTATGTATGGGAGATCTACGTCTGCTTTGAAGGAGACATATGCTTGGCCACACCAAACGTTGACGCTCAAGGGGGAAGAAAGGCTGCGATCCGTTCCCTGCCAAATTATAGCCTATCTAGTGTCTCTGTAATGTACTGTAATGCCGGAGATACATACGGATATCAATCACTCCTATCCAATCAATCAAAGGGATATCAACGCCACTGATCAAATAACCAATTCAAACAAATCAATCAAGTACAACGTCTCTTATCAAATAACCAATTCAAATGAATCAATCAAATACAACGTCTCCTATCAAATAACCAATTAAAACAGATCAATCAGATGCATATCAACGTCTCATACCCAATAACCATTCCAAACTTATCAATCCAATGCAAACAGAAAGGTTCACGGCGTGCTCTACTCCACCCCCCCCCCCCCCCACTCTGTGGTGACGGAGGTAGTGGATGATGACGGAGGAACTGAAGACCTCCCCGAGGACGTTCAGTCTCTGGTGACGACAACGTCACAGCATTCTGTGACATCTCTTATCGACACCAGGCTACAAAAAAATATATATTTTTACTGTTTGGCTCAAGGACGGCCATTAGGGGGGTACCTATAAACCTTTGGGGATCCCAACTGGGAACTGTTTCTCTGGAAGTGCTCCACTGGTGTTGCGTTGCCGTTGTACGAGCTGATATCTCCGAGGAGATTGTAAACATAGCGTAGTACAGGGGTCAGCGACCTTTTCAACATGCAGTGCTAGTTCTCGTTAATGAGTGTGCCTTAAGCAACAATGTATTAAATATTAAGCTGAATTATGACACAGCGACCAAAAACATTTCCAGAAGACCTGGAATTGTAATATTTCCATGTAGTCCACAATCATGCATCAACATTTTAAATGTTTTTTTTGTTGTTATATTTGCAACATGGGCTTACAAATTATAATTACATATGTCCCATCTTAAAACACCATGTTCAGAAACTGATTCAAAAACATATTTGCACTGTGAGAAATGCAAAAAACGAGAATATAGGAGAATGTTGTAAACATGCATGTACAGCTTTGCAAAACCATGTGATGGCGATGTTACAGGCCACTTGCAACAATATTCTAAATATTTCATTACTCACAACATAGGTTTAGGCTAAAATCTATTTCAGAACACTGCTTCCAGTAACTAATTTAAACATATTTGCAATGGGAGGAAATGCCCAAAACAGAATAAAGTGCAAAAAAATCGCTAGTCATTTTTTTTGTAGTACTATAATAAGGGGATGGGAGGAGGGGGCTCACAACACCAACAACACCAACAACATCAACAGCAACGACAGCGACGTGAAAACGTTGGCAGAGAGAGATGTGCGGCCTGGGTACTCATAGTGGCGTGCCGCCATGACTACACCCCATGTAGCAGCAGCAACAACAGAAATAGTATATTCCATTACAGGGATAAAAACAAGGTAGGAACACGATACTAGCCGGCGCTAACATTACGACACGCCCACTGAGACAAAGCAGGCGGTGAAGAGACGTGTGTGTTTTATGTGTGTGTGTATGTGTGCGATTGTCTGTGTGAGTGTTTGTGTGTGTGAGTGCACATGTGTGTGAGTGCAATGCGTGTGCTTGCGTGCAAGTCTGTGTGTGTGTGTGTGTGTAAATGTGATGCATGTTTGTCTGCGTGCATGTCTTTGTGTGTGTGTATGTTTATGTGTGTGTGTGGGAGTGTGTGTCTGCGTGCATGTGTGTGTGTGTGTGTGTGTGTGTCTGTGTGCACATCTGTGTGTGTGCGTAAGTGTATAGCGCGTCTGGGCACTTCTGTGTGTGTGTGTGTGTGTGGGAGAGGGGCCCACAGAACAGTGTAGCTGTCTGTACCAGTGGTGGAGGCTCTGAGTTGCACACTGCTGCAGTTGTGAATAATTCAGGCTTACTGCGGCTCATCAGGACAGGAAGAGGCAGAATAATAAAGAGGGAGGGAGAGGGGGAGAGAGGGGGGGGGGGGGGAATCAAATATTGCTCTCTGCCTGGTGGTGGTTGGCGGTAATTCCGCGCTTCGCTAAAGCGCGGTTTGAGACGGTTTACCTTGATTTGATTGAATCCGGAAAGTGTGGGGGTACATAACGACGGAAGGTGCATTTAAAACCAAAAAATATGCAAAATGGCAGCGGTGTAGAGATGGGGATAGATTGGAACAAAGGGCGGGGAAAGGAGGACGAGTTAAAGCGGGAATGAACAAAAAAAGAAAAAAAAGAGAACAAAAAAATAAAACAACCTCTTGGTGGACGAGAAACAGGACTAATTAGGACTCAGGGGCCGTTGTGCGAATGATACTGAAATCAACGAGCTACTTTAGATCGGGATTGGGGGTTTGGGGGGGTGGGGGGCAGCATCCCACTCCCGGGGTCCCAGGGATGGATCCCAAAAGAAGTCCTGCCTGACGAGATCGTTTACGGCGATGGAGTCTGCGGCGCTGGAGAGCCAGGCCCAGGCCGCGGCGGCGAGGGGGATGTAAACAGTTTGTATATCAGCGCGCTGATTACACAGAGCAGATGGGACGCCGTGGTGAACGAAGCAGTTTTCCGGATTAGCCGAAGATAGCTTCAGCGAGAAGCGCTTACAGATGCAGGTTTTCAATTTTGATAGGCTGGGTTTGTTTGGGGTTGTTTTCTGTAACGGAGCTGGAACTCTAAACACTCCCAACACCGAATTCCGAACTATTCTCGGTTTGTACGTTCCCTTCGGCTACAGTTAATATAATTATGATAATAATTCGGCGACAGTTGCATTGTCAGGGAGACGGGACTTTATCGGACAAGGAGGAGGTAGGCTTCAAGCTAAGTACACCTCCGACGCCACCTGGGGTTTGTGTGTCAAATCACTGCGGTAAGCATAAAGTCAATGGTGAACAGTCAAAAAAATCAAATAAAAGCGAGTGGAGTAATTAATAAACAGACAAAGTTAACCTTAAGTGCCCATAACGCTGCGATAGCTCCAGGACGCAAGAGGCGATTTCTGCCAACGAGAGCCCGAAAAACCCTGACTCCTAAATCTGGCTAGTGTGACAAACGCAGCATCTGCTTGTCGCTAAAGAGGCTCTTCCACCCTTCCTCCTCCCTTCCTCCTCCCCCAATAATTCCCCCAAACCCGCTAATTAATTCCAAGGTGTAGGATGCGATGTAGGATTTAAACTGTGGGTAAACACCCCCACCACACACACACACACACACACACACACACACACACACACACACACACACACACACACACACACACACACACACACACACACACACACACACACACACACACACACACACACACACACACACACACAAGCCTCATCCCTCAACCTTTAAAGTCTCCTATAAACCCATATGGTGGCAATTTAAAAAGCCAGCTAGCTTTTTTCGGTGATTTATAGCAAGGCGATGAGGAAACGCCGTTCTGGCAGTGACCTGGCGTGATGTCAGATCACGGCGTCGGGCCTGATGTCAAATGAAACCTCTTTGTTCCGCCTCAACGCCTCGCACACCGACACCGAGTGGGCCCTGTTGGGGCTTAGCTTCCGCCTCCACCTTACCTCTGTCTAGCCTCTGCTAGCCTCCGCCCAGACTCTGCCTCGACTCTACCTGGCCTCCGCCTCCATCCTAGCTCCGACCTAGCCTCCTTCTAACCTCTCCGGCAGTTTCTAGCCTCCGCCTACCCTACTTCTAGCCTCTGTCTAGCCTGCGTCTAGCCTCCAGCTAGCCTCCACCTAGCTTCCTTCTAACCTCCTTCTAGGCTCAGCCTCCGCCTCTGACTAGCCTCTGACTAGCCTACACCTAGCGTCCACCTCCACCTAGCGTCCGCTTGTCGAATCCTCCCATTCCGTGGAAAGGAAATGTCATGCTCATGCCGTGGATAGCGTCGTCGTGTGCACATGTGTGCGTGTGTAAGTGTGGGCGGCGGGTTGGGTGCCATGTTTGTATGCGGTCATATTTATTTACATGCAACCGTGCTTAACACAGGACTCAGCAAGTCCTCGAAATACAGCGGGGTGGGTGGGGGGGGGGGAGAGGACCGGTTGGGGGTCGTTTATTCGACCTTGACGATGATGGTTCGCTGTTCGCTGTGTGTGTGTGGTGTTTGTGTCTGTGTGTCTGTGTGTGTGTGCACAGACACTCTCAGTACATCATGGCAGCCATCCAGGCCCACTCTAAACATGACGGATGGAGTGTGAGAGGGGGGGGGGGACCCTCCCCCCCGCGGGTTGGGGGGACCCCTTGGCTGCCTCCTCCTGCTCGTTTGTTGTTGTTTGTCGGCGCTGCGTTACGACGCGGGCGGCAGAGGGCAGGGAACGCCGCCAAGGATGGAGTCACCGCCTGTCCAGAGCTACCTCAGCCTCCACCTACACCACCTCCACCCCCGCTAGGGCAGGGGGTCAGCCAATGAGAAGGCTCTCCCCACCGCTCAGCGCTAGGGGGGGGAAACGGGGGGAGGGAGGCTGTCAGGGATGGGGTTTGATTTGTGCTCTCAGTGAAGTAGAACTAAAGAAATGTACATATACATACTGTATATATATATATATACTATATATAGTACATATACATACTGTATATATATATATATATATATATTGTGTATACTTAGTGATATGCGCCCGGGGATCAGAGACGGGGTAGGTTGTTGCCAAAGGATGGTGGTGATGGTGGTGGTGGGGAGATGAACCCCCCTTGAGAGCCCCCCCGTCACATCCATGTTTAAACACGGCGCCGCTCTTTGAAGGCAGCGTCGACCACTCAGCCTCAGTGTCAGACCCCCCCCCCCACAACCCCCCCCCCCCCCCCCACGCAGACACGCTTACAGGCAGAGCTGGAACATGTGGGGAGAGTCAAGCTCTTTGATTTACATTTGTTGGAGTCAACTATCAGGTCCCGTGTGTGTGTGTGTGTGTGTGTGTGTGTGTGTGTGTGTGTGTGTGTGTGTGTGTGTGGTGTGTGTGGTGTGTGTGTGTGGTGTGTGTGTGGTGTGTGTGTGTGTGTGTGTGTGTGTGTGTGGGGGGGGGGGGTGTGGGGGGGGGGGGGTGTTTGGTTTGAATCTTATTGTGTGAGTATGTGGGATTATGTTGCCGGTTTCTGTGTGTGTGCGTTGAGTTTCATCTTATTGTGTACAGAGGTGGGATTGTGTGTGTGCGTGCTTTGGGGAGGTTGATGAGGAATCAGAGGTGAGGGCAGGATGGAAGAAATGCTCCTAACCAGTCAGGGATAGAGATGGACAGGAAGTGGGAGCGTGGTGGTGGGGGGGGGGGTGAGGAGAGAGAGAGAGAGAGAGAGAGAGAAGAGAGAGAGAGAGAGAGAGAGAGAGAGAGAGAGAGAGAGAGAGGAGAGAGGGAGAGAGGGAGAGAGGGAGAGGGGGAGGGGGAGAGGAGAGGGAGAGGGAGGGAGAGAGAGATCCAGGGGTTTAGGGAACAGTAGGCGCTGCACCAATGGAGTTCTTTTTTGTCAGTAAACTCAGCATCCATTCTCACGCCCGAGGCTATAAATTGTCATTTAGTCTTTTTTTGTTGTTGTTGTTGTTGTTGCCTTTTTTGATGTCGTCCTCCCAGTGGAGTCTTGCATTGCATCAGTCAAGCTCTGTTGAGTCCAGAAGTTCAGTTTGCCACCATATTTCCCCACAACTGTCGACATGAAAACGTATTGTAGTCTCTTTTATACAGAGTAAATAAATAAATATATATATATATATATATATATATATATACTCTTATTTTCACAGAGTCATGTCGTTGTTGTAGCTGCAGCCATGCGGTGAAACGCGTCGTCTTCCAACCGCATATACCTACTCCCAACATCTCCGAAGAACCAGCCATGGCTTCCTTCTTTATCGCCGGTTCTTGTTTCTTTTCCCTTTCCTTTTCTTTCGCTTTCAAATCGAAAAACGACCAAAGAAAATAACCTCCTGCCCGGCCGCCTTCCCGGAGAATCCCCCCGCTGACCGCTGGCCCCCCCAGAACTCAAACCCAGTCCTCCGCCTCGGTGCAGATGATACCGCTGGTTCTGCTTTTAACCAGCGGCATTAAGAGTACGCCCCGGCCCCCCCGACACAGCAACACACACCACGGAGCGCTGGGGGGCGGGTGGAGGAAGTGGGGTCGCTGTTAGTGGGAGGGGTGGGCTGTGGCGGGGGCGTTGTTTGTTGGTAGTGGGGGGGGGGGGGGGGTGGTGGTGTAGGCAGTGTGGTTGTCATGTCAGAAGACGCCGCTGGAATGATGAAAACGCGGACAGACTGAGGACCAAAAAGAGGCCGGCCCGACCCTTGACCTTCCAGCGACTTTGGTCCCTCTCTCTTCTCTTTTCTTTTCTTTTTTTTCTTCTTCACCCGTCCGACTTTAAACGATCAATGAGGACGACATTGAGGCCAGAGCAGGAGCGCGGGAACGATCGCCTGGTCCGGCCCAGAATGCAAAGCAGGACCCGGTTGGTTGCCGGGGGAGACGGAGGAGACTCAGATCCCGCAGATCACGCTGACTGATCTGAACGATGGTTTAAAAAAAAAAAAGAACAAAATCAAGTTTGTCTCCAACGGAGTTTCAATGACGGTATCAGTCGATAGGGACGTCGGAGAGAACGGCCGGGGGGAGGAAGTGTGTTGGGGTCTGCTGGGGGGGGGGGGGGGGGGGGGGGATTTAACGTCGGGCTAGTGAACATAACTCATTGGCATGAGTTATGGTGCTCCTAAGTGGAGCGGGCTAAGTGGTCGCTTTAAGTGGGGAGTCACCTTGAAGGAAAACACCGGCAAGGACACTAAATGGCAGTAATGATAAGCAGGCTCGGCTCTAAGCTTATTAATGTGCTGGAGCTGACCCCGCTAATCCCTAGCCCATTTATATTGGATGGGCGGCGTGCGTGCGTGCGTGCGTGTGTGTGTGTGTGTGTGTGTGTGTGTGGTGTGTGTGTGTGTGTGTGTGTGTGTGTGTGTGTGTGTGTGTGTGTGTGTGTGTGTGTGTGTGTGTGTGTGTGTGTGTGTGTGTGTGTGTGTGTGTTTTTGAGTGAGTTATTGAGTGTGTGAGAATGAGAGTGTGTGAGTGTGTGGGATCTTCTTTCACAATGTTGTCTTCTCGTCTTGCTAATAACACGGTACGGCATTTATTTGCTCACTAACTGACTCCATCTTGTTGCGTTGTAGATTCAATGCTGTGCGATGACGATACAGTTGAATGACTTACTCACCTGTTTACTGACTTACGTACATTTTAACTCATCTATTTACTCAAACTTTCTTACTTAAATTTTTACTTGCTTACTTATATA
The DNA here is from genome assembly GCA_900291075.1 of Melanogrammus aeglefinus. Lineage (NCBI taxonomy): Eukaryota > Metazoa > Chordata > Actinopteri > Gadiformes > Gadidae > Melanogrammus > Melanogrammus aeglefinus. Next base: position 160,338 of record OLKM01000495.1, on the reverse strand, counting down.
TTTGCTCACACTTATGGATTTACTTAAGCAATTACTTACTACCTTAGTTATCTATTTACTTGTTGACTTCTATATTTGCTTACGTATTTACCTTCTTAATTCCTTCCATATTTAGTTCTTTATGTATGTGTTTCCCTACTTACCCACTACTACTTACTCACTTTGCTTACTGACTAAGTTATCTCTCCCCCTACTCAGTCACTTCCTCCCTTGTTTGTGTAGAGTTTTTGTTATCCCTTCCATTTTGTTTGTGCGTCGGTTTTGTTTTCTTTGTATTCATAACACATCACCCTCTTTATTGTTTCCCACACATTGGATTATTCTTTATTGCGTCCATCGTTAAACCAATCGAAGGCGAGGGAAGCGGGGGTGCTCTGGCCCTGTGTTTATTGCCTCCTGCAGAGCTGATATTGTAGAGTGCGGGTGGAGGCCCTGTCCCAAAGGCCTTCCCCACACCGCCTGCTGATATTAAAACACTATGGGAACATATTACCCCGCTTGCCAGCACTGTTTTCATCTTTTATTTATATATTCGTTTATTTCAGTTTTCTTTGATCCAGAGTGTCAACCTGCCATGCTTTTGAGTTTTTTACGGCTGCGCTCTCGCGTTTCATGTCGCTGTCCCTGCGGTGGCGATGAACGTCAATCAAAGGTGGCAGTGAGAGTTCGGGACTTGTTCAACGCGTATAAATCGTACCGATACGAACATGGCAAATATTAACAAACGTGACAACGTATACATCAGCGGCCCGCTAATGCATTTGAACATCCGGCGACATTAACCCAACAAATGTTTTATTTGTGTTTAAGTCAATGTTGTTGTTGTTGTTGTTGTTGTTGTTGTTGTTGTTGTTCTGTCTGACAAACGGCTCTTATGAGTTTTGGCTAATGACCTCTGTGGTCTTTCTCTCTTCCACAGCCCCCATCAACCCTCATCTGAGTAAGTACTGCCTTGGCTTTTCTCATCGCCGTAGCCACTTAGCATTAGCCCGTCGCGTCGGACGACCGGCGTCTGCTGGTAGCGGGGCACGGAGGGGGCGGCATGAAGCAGTGTGACACTTCTCCTGCTGGGACGGAGATCCATTTAAAATGACAAACGCCGCACTTGAGAACCCTGTCTTAGGCCTCGTTCGTTTCTATTGAAACAAAAAATAATAATAATAATAATAACGTGGAGCTTTAACGTTATTAGCATAAGTTCGGAGCTCATAGTTGTTTTTTTTCATTTTTCTAAGTATATAAAATGGTCGTTAGTTCGGTGTGTGTGTGTGTGTGTGTGTGTGTGTGTGCGCGCGTTTGTGTGCGTGCGCGGCTGTGATCATCAAGGTTTCTCTGCATTAACCATGCATGCTCTTCTTGTTTGTTTCAATCGGGGCACTGTGCCCCCTTAAATCTCTCTCTGCATTAACCATGCATGCTCTTCTTGTTTGTTTCAATCGGGGCACTGTGCCCCCTTAAATCCCCCATCTACGTAATCCAAAACACAACCTCCGGGTCAATCTTCAATGGGAAAACTTGTACTACTTTCCCATTCACCATGTGGGTCGTCGTTCTTCTGCTGCTGCATTGCGTCGGGCGGGGGCGTCGGGCGGGGGGGGGGGGGGGGTAGAGTCCTGGCTAACATTTGCATCCCTTCCATGCTGACAAACATCATCGTCCTCTTCATCGTCCTCACCTGCGTCCTTCACCCGTTCCCTGACAGCGTGCGTGAGGCCGCATGTGCACGCCTCCTCCTCCCCGGCTCCCTCCTTCCTACCCTCGTCTCTTCAAGCGCTCCTCCGCCTGGTGAGAGCAGTTCAGAACATTTAGCCCCCCGCGCGCGGCGGCTATGGGGGCGTTTGTTTCGCGCCACGGGGCTAGACCTCAATTTAAATCTGTGTGTCTCTCAGAAGCGGAGTCAAGAGGCATCAGCTCTCTAGCCCCCTCTCGCTCTCTCTCCCTCTCTCTTTTTCGATCTCCCCCTCTCTCTCTCTCTCTCTCTCTTTGTCTAACTCTCTCTCTCTCTCTCTCTCTCTCTCTCTCTCTCTCTCTCTCTCTCTCTCTCTCTCTCTCCTCTCTCTCTCTCTCTCTCTCTCTCTCTCTCTCTCTCTCTCTCTCTCTCTCCTCTCTCTCTCTCTCCCTCTCCTCCTCTCTCTCTCTCTCTCTCTCTCTCTCTCTCTCTCTCTCTCTCTCTCTCTCTCCCTCTCTCTCTGTGGTCATCCACCCACGCTTTACTCTTCTTCCCCAGAAAGCCCTCCATACCTGCCTTCCCGCGTCTCGCAAGGTCACCACTCCAACCTGCTTGGAGCGAGCTTTTTTAATAAATCAATGAATATTTATCACAACACAACAACCCCCCCCCCCCCTCCCACTCCTCTTCTCTGCCTTACTCTCAATCTAAATGTTGTTTTTTCGTATTATCGCCGCTCTCGCTCTCTTCGAAGTGGTTCTGCGTAATCAGACCGTTTGACCTCTGATACCGTTTTCTTTTCTAAATGGGTTTTGGTTCTTTGGTTCCAGTGGTTTCTCCCTGATCCCAATCTTGAATCCAGCAGCACTGCTATGTTACCTTAGGACATCTGTTGACGAGTCACTGCCTGGAAGGGGCGGAGTTAAGCCTTGTTTCCTGTTTCGTCACACAAGCGGAAAACAGGAATCAAGGCTTCCACAGTGGCCGATCTACACGCTGTCCATTTCAAAACTTTTATGGATTTTTTTTCCGCCTTATTAATGCAACCGCGCGCTTACAGAACCGCACGAACGGCAACGTGATAGGTCAAAAGCAAATAAAATCGAAAAAGAAAGCTCAGAAGATCTGAACTCGTCTGCTTTCAAACTTTCCTCCGATCGTTCATCTAAAGTCTGATATGTGAGACTCCTTTAATCCGTGCGGCCCTTGTGCGCGGTGGGCTGGTGGGTTTTCCCTCAGGACTCCACTGTGGGCACAGGCCCCCGGTGGCTCCATGTATTCAGCAGCAGTCCCACGCCTCCTCTCCTCCTCCTCCTCCTCCTCCTCCTCCTCCTCCTCCTCCTCCTCCTCCTCAGTGCAGAGCAACCCTCCACACCTCTCCCTGAGAGTAATGGATGTATGCTTCACACTCTGTATTGTCCCTTTGCATGCTGGGGCCATCTCTCTCCATCTCTCGCACTCTCACACTTTATTTCTCGCCCCTCTGTCATTGTGTGTGTGTGTGTGTGTGTGTGTGTGTGTGTGTGTGTGTGTGTGTTTGTGTGTGTGTGTGTGTGCGTGTGCGTGTGTGCGTGCATGTCCAGGCGATGTACTGTTGTGGTGGTGGTGGTGGTGTAACAGAATCTCTCGCTGTTATTGTGTACTATCCATCAATGTTTAATAGTGGGGTGTCATGAAATAGCCTCTAATAGCCAGTTTCCGACAATCATGGTGTACACACAAAGAATCACACAAACACACACACACACACACACACACATACTTACACAACATAGCACACTGACACATGCACATTAGTAACCATACATTGATACTCAAACAAATGGCCGTATTCTACAGCCACACGCATGCACACTCACACACAGAGACACACGCACATACACACGCACAGCCACACACGCTCACACAGACACCCGCACACACACAGCCATAGGGTGTTTGCAGTGTACAGCGTGTTCTCTGCTGAGAGCTCCTCTCTGAACTGAGGGAAAGTGCCTTCCATTTACCAGGGAGAGAAATCAACCACATCCACTCATTAATGGTTCACCACAGCAGCAGCCAGCAAGCACATGTCTTACCTCATTTAGAAACGCTGGGAGTCGATAACACAGTGGATAGAACGGCTTGCTTGCCTTTCACACACACACACACACACACACACACACACACACACACACACACACACACACACACACACACACACACACACACACACACACACACACACACACACACACACACACACACACACACACACACACACACACACACACACACACACACAGATACACACACACACTCACACATGCACACACACGCACGTGCCTGCTAGATATAATCCCATAACACGAAATGTGAAAGAATGGCTAATTTCACAGATGGTCTTTGTGAGCATGCCTTAATAAATATTTATTGGATATAAGATAAGACACCACTTTTTTGGATCCAAAAGGATTTTCTTGCTTAAAAAATGACTATTACATAAGAATAAAAACAATAGTAGTAAAGTAGAATAAAGAGTAATGCATATTAAAGTGTCTATGGAGGGAAAGCTAACACCAGTGCCTAATAGACTAACAATATAAGTAGGGTAGACTCAAGTAGACCAAATAAGTCAACTGAAATAGAAATATTTATGCATATATTTTTAAGTCTATTATACTATGATGTACTTGGCGTAGTTCCCCGCTTGACCTCATTGATGACCAAGTATACGATGCTACAACTGACTTAAGCATATGATAGTAAAAAGTAGCAGTATACGATACTAGGGATGGGCATTCGATTAAGTTGTCTTAGTCGATCGTCGGGGGAATTAACGATCAATTAGTAGATTAATCGTTAATTTTTCTTTTCTTTTTTTGCGTTGCTTTGTAACAGTTCAGTACCAGTCGAGGATCCATTTATATGCTTATAGGATTAAGTATTTAGATTCAAAATGAAATGAAATTACAAAAACAGTGTGTTTTCCTCATTGGGATCTTAATTATTAGATGAACAACTCGGTTAAACCTAAACTAAGCAACGGAGCCTGCAGCTCGAAGCCGGCGCTCATAAACATGACTAAAAATAAACACAACCCTAGTTTCTTCCCAAAATAATAACAATAATATATTAAAAAAATAACCAAAAATGTGTTGTAATTAATTCGGACAGGTTTTGCCAAATGTAACGCAAAATATTTAAAAAAAAGGCAGAGAAAGAAGGCCGAGAACAATGAATTAGGCTTAGTAACAAAGCTTCTGAAAATAGAACCAGTAACTCACACAACTTCAGCACCAGTCTACGGATTTTTGTTCAGAAAGTTGAGCATGTTGACATGGTCCGGGGTCAGACACAACCGCAGCCTGGTGACCGTCAGTCCAGCCGCCGAAAACACACACTCTGACCTTACGTTCACACCAAACGCGAAATTTGTCGCCCGTTCGCGTTGTCGCCGAAGTTTTGTCGCGCGACACATCATAATCTGTCGCTGTGCAAGTTTTGTCGAATTTGTCGCGCCACAACTTGACACCAGGTCCTCCATTTCACAACCATGTCCGACATAACGAGCATTGCATGTCTTTACCTTTTGTGGAAGAGGGAGAGACGTCGGAAAGCCCGTCGTTTATGGGTTCATGATATCCCGTACAGAGCTCGGCGAATCTCACCGTCTTCTGCAGGAGCTCCGTCTGGATGACGGCCGCTTCCATCGCAGTTTGAGCTTGAGCGGGAAGTGAACGCTACGTCACTCAAGGGAGTGAACGCTGATTGGCTGTAATCACGCGTCATCACGCGAAATTCGCGTCAAAGTTGAAAAATTTGAACTCGAGCAAATCGGTCGCGCCACAAATCCACGTGAACACGCGTCGTCAAGAAGACGGCGAAATTCGCGTCAAAGTTGAAAAATTTGAACTCGAGCAAATCGGTCGCGCCACAAATCCACGTGAACGCGCTCGCCAGAAGACGGCGAAAGTGTGGCGCGACAAATCAAAATTTGTCGCCAGTTTTCTCTCGCGAAAATTTCGCCCGATACGCGTCTCTACGTTCACTTTGTATGGGATCTTGTCGCCCCGTCGCGTTTGGTGTGAACACAGGGTGAGGGGACCGACATTGCCGTGATACACGAATACCTCCGTGCTTACTTGGCAAAGCGGGGAACAACTTTCCACCAGCTGTAGGGGTGCAATCCAGGGCCTCAGAAAGTTCTTTATCTCTGCTTCGATGCCAACCTCGCCTTGAGTGGTATTGAGTCGATTCAGATCGGGCGAAAATAAGTGTACTGAAAGGAAACTATCGCGAAGTGTGTGGCGATGTACACTTTCCGTACTCAACGTCATCTTAGCTACGTAGCGGAAGAGGGCGGAGCCAGGCCGAGCCAAAGTCGGCGCATTTTCCACATAGCCTGCATTAATAGTTATTTTGTAGTTTTTATAGTATTATAGTTTTTATAGCTGCTAGGCGTAAAGAGTTCACTGCACAAAGCGGGATGTTTATTGCTGGGGAGGAGCCCGCAAACGGCATTAGTTTAGTCGATGAAAAATTTACGTAATGGACGAAATTCTTAACGATCGATTAGTCGATCGTCGATTAATCATGCCCATCCCTATACGATACTAAAACAGACTTCAGTATCTTATACAAAATATAAATAAGTATATCATACTAAAATAGATTAAAGTATATGATACCAAAATAAACGTAAGTATATGATCCAAAAATAGACATGAGTATATTATACTTAAATAGACTAAAATTGACTTAAGTATATGAAACTAAAATTGACTTTAAGTACAATTGACTAAAATAAACCTGAGTATATATCACACTAAAACAGACCTAAATATATTTAAGTCTGTTCTAGTACGCTGTGCCGACCGCTGTCTGCCCCCCCCACCTATCCCCAGGAGAGTTCCACTGCAGCTTCGAGGAGGAGCCCATCTGCATGTTCACGCAGGACAAGAACGACGACTTTGACTGGACGCGGCACAGCGCCGCAACACGTGACACCAAGTACACGCCCAACACGGGCCCCAGCGGGGACCGCAGCGGCTCCAAGCAAGGTGAGCGACCTCGACGGACGCTTGGTCTTGGCCGGTTGATTGATGGGTCACCTCTGATGGAAGTCTGAATGATTATCCGTTTAGTCGCTAATTATTCTGGAGCGTAGTAGAACTGGCCTTTTGATGGGGGGAATGCTAATGATTGTTAGTGAATGTTTTTTTGTTTTTTTTAAGTGCCCAAAAGTATATCCATAAGGAAGTTTTAGTCGAATATTTCACCCTTTTCAAAACTGTCACATACTAACTTACTTTGCTGCCTCTGATGCCTTTCGTATTTATTCCCTTTTAGAAAATATTATTCAAACAAAGATGGCTGCTTTTCTCACAGGGAATCCAAAGAAGAATGTAGTTTGCTCTTGGGGGGTGGTGTCAACGTCTCCGTTTGCATAATGCATGATCTGTCTTTTTTTCTCACTGTCTCTATTAGCAAGCCAGAATATAGCCTGTGAATGATCAACCTTCAACATTCATTTCAATGATAATCTCATCACCCGTTTCTCAGTTTCTCTGGATACCTGGAGTCTGAGATGTCTGAAAAGTATTCAATATTCTGTGTGTCAGTGTGTGTGTGTGTGTGTGTGTGTGTGTGTGTGTGTGTGTGTGTGTGTGTGTGTGTGTGTGTGTGTGTGTGTGTGTGTGTGTGTTCCCATGAGTGTGAGAGTGTGCATGTGTGTTTCTGTGTGTGTGTGTACATATGAGAGTCTATGTGTGTGCGTGTGTGTGTGCACACACTTGAGTGTGTTTGTGCGCACAGGTGCCAATTTGTGTGCGCATGTGTGCGTGCGAGCGCTGTGAGTGACTTCAATATTCAAGAACCCTATGAATAAAGGATAAGTGAAATCGACATGGTACGATCCATTGTGCTGTGACACGGTTGCTCAGATTTCACCGAAGGAAGTCAGCTCGGGTAAAGATTTTAAGTGCCAATTTGGTGTTTTATGACTGAGCGGAGACCGCGGTGGCTGAAGCGGTAAAAAATGCATCCACCGTAATCACGCAAACACTAAAAAGTGTCCGACATTTCGGTTACAGCCAACCCGTTCCTCTCCGCGGATAATTCCGGGATCGTTTTTTTACCTGTGGGAGATGTTCCAGTTTTGAGAACGGAAGAGATTAAGGGAGTAACCTGATTGGTGGAGGCCCCGGGTGTGACTAATGAGACCATTTGTGCTATTGGTCTCTCTGCAGCCTTCAGGCTAGCAGGGAGGCCAGTTACGTTGATCCGACCCTGGTTAGTTCTGAGAGGACAGAATAAGAAGGGATTGTTCCTTTTTTGGCAGCACCACTCATTCTATTGCGAGAAAACACTTTGGATTTCACAGAAAATCGTATCCCCAGATTGGGCACATTTAGTTCATCAATTCATAAACCTCGACACGCTTCGTCCTCGAATCTATTCATCTGATTTATTCCGTCAGTTGATCCACCGAGTTACTTGGAAATCAAGTTCTGTCGGAGTGAGCTTCTCTCGACAGACATGCGGAATCGAACCCAATGCCTTTTGGCTTGGAGTCAAACTTCGTAGCTACTGAGATGTCCTTTCCCGACACTCATACATTTGCATATACGAGAGGATATACCGGGGGATAGGTCAACGCTCAAACCTGTGTGTGTGTCTGTTTTTGTTTGTGTGTGTGTGTCTGGGTCTGTGTGTGTGCGTGCGTGCGTGCGTGCGTGCGTGCGTGCGTGTGTGTGTGTTCTTGGTCGGCTTAGCTCAGGGGGTAGAACGGGTTGACCGGTAACCGGAAGGTAGCTAGTTCAATCCCCGGCTCCTCCTAGCTTAGCGTCGAGGTGTCCCTGAGCAACACCCCTCACCCTAACTGCTCCCGACGAGCTTGCTGTCGGCTCGCGTGGTTGACTCCGCCGTCGGTGTGTGAATGTGTGCAAGAATGGTTCTAAGTCCCTTTGAATAAGCGTCTGCTGAAGGCCCTACATGCGACTGTGTGCAGGTTTCTACATGTACATCGAGACGTCGAGGCCACGAAAGGAAGGGGACCAGGCCCGGCTCATCAGTCCCTTCTTCAACGTGGCGCCAAAGACCCCCTACGGCATCACCAACCCCCCGGCCTACTGCCTGAGTTTCTTTTACCACATGTACGGCAAACACATCGGTAAGCAGCCTCACTCGTCTCACCCGCCTTCCCCTTCACCCGCTCAGGCTCCTTGTATGTGCCAAAGACTCTGCAAACTAGAATGATTCTGATACAGATTCTGATGCTGGAGAACACACTTTGATACTGGTTCTGGTACCAGATGCTGGAGACCTACACTTTGATTCTGATCCAGACTCTGATGTTGGAGATCTACACTTATGGCGCATTCCCACCGGAGGTTGCCGGTGGGTTCAGTCCACAAAGGTGCGACACGGGTTACGTTGCCACCGCTAAAAGCGGGCGTGATCCAGAATGAGCCGTATTGTGCCGTACTCATCTCGCTTTACTCCTCCGTTGGGGTACAGAGACTCCTGAAAGGGTCGAGCAAGTTCGAGGTACACATGCCGTCCGTTGATAGGTCGACAGAATCGCAATTCCGTGCGACTGGCGGATAATAACAAAGAAACACATTACCCGCGAGGTATTTCTGGACAACGGCGAAAGCTTTGTTGATTGAGGAAAATGTTGCGCAAAAGTTGGGCGTCGTTTGTTACGTCCTATATTCCTGCTCTTTGTTCATTGTGTCGCGTTCGTCTTTTACTTTGGATTCATTAGCAGGCTACACTGCATCGGGCTGCAATAAGATCACGATTCTAACGTAGCTGCTGTGACTATCACCATCCGGCTTAAACCCCGCCCTACAATAAGGGTACTGAGCTGCGCCAAACCGCACCTTCACTACTCCGCCAAGCCACACCGAACCGACCCGCACCCGCCGGTGGAAATGCGCCATTAGGTGGAGGTCTCTTTGTGGGTCGTAACTATGTTGTATAACTGTCCTCTGGATATGTGGACGCTTCTGAATGACGTAAACACTCACCTTGTTTATAACACAGACGGTTACCAAGGCAACAAACGTCCATAAGCATGTCTCATGGACATGCTCATGGACGCCAGGTGATATCATTAGGTCTTTGTTAACGTGACCACCGATAAGGACGACCAGGATTTGCCACGCTAGGGGTAGAAAGAGAACGTTTTAACCCTGGGTGTATTGGTTTTTTTCTATATGGACGATGAGGTTTTTTTATGATTTGTTTTGTGCGAGCCATCCCATCAAAAACAAGTTGTCAAACACAGCAGAATGTAAAAAAAAGTTCGGGAAAGAACACAACACTAAATAAATGAGTTAGCATGACGCTAACCTTTATATTATTACAGGCCTCTCATAAGCCAGGCAACATGGGAAGATTTCCCCAGGCTACTTGGATGGTGGAGGGGTGCAGTTTTACTTATTTTTACTTGCTTAATTGTAATTGATGTCTGTTTACGGATGAGCTACTGGATTCCCTAAATTTCCTCAGGGATCAATAAAGAATTTTTGAACTTGGAATTAAATTCAGAATTGAAACGTCCTAAATTTATATATTCTCCTGGCATAAACTTGCTGCAGTATAATTCGATTTCCTCTTTCAGTCTCAACCACTTCTCTACAGGAATGCTTCCTCTGAAGCAATTCATGCTTCTACAGAGTGGACAATGTGGACAATGCTTCCCTCTCAACACAAGACCCAATCAGTCTAGCACTCCCCCACTGAGAGGCCTGTGTGTGTGTGTGTGTGTGTGTGTGTGTGTGTGTGTGTGTGTGTGTGTGTGTGTGTGTGTGTGTGTGTGTGTGTGTGTGTGTGTGTGTGTGTGTGTGTGTGTGTGTGTGTGCGTATGTATATGTTTATGTAGAGTGTGTGTGGGTGTGTGTTTGTTTGTATGTGTGTGTGTGTTTATGTATGTATGAATGCATGTATCTGTGTGTTTGTGAGTGGGAGATAGAGAAAGCGAGAGCTTGTGTTTGTGTGTGTGTTTGCGTATGCGTGTCCTATATAGTGTGTGTGAGTCTGTGTGTGTGTGCACGGCTGTATGTAGGTGGGTTGTTGTGGTGGTGTGCAATAGGTTCACATTTGCAATGGATTCACATTTCCCTCTGCAGCAAAACACCTGAAGCAGTACTTTCTGGACAAAACATTGTCAACTGCAATCGGTGGGAGCCAGCGTGCCCCCTCTCACTCCTTCCTCCTCCCTATGACATCTCCTGTCCCCTTGTCTCCACATACAGTATATTGAATATGCAGAACACACACAAGCTCCACTCCACAGCTCTTACAGACAATTACACTCTCTCTCACTCTCTCACTCTCCCCTCTCTGCCTACCTATATGGTCCGTATCTCTCTGCACACACAAGTGCTATAGTAGTAACTTCCTGTAGCTATATTCCTCAGAAACTTCAGGAGACCAATAGAGTCTGTTTCCACCCTTAAACCGTTAAAGCCATTAACTGTTAAACTGTCGCCCAGAGGCTCTTAGAATTCATGCTGTACTTAGCGGGCTTTGTCCCCGAACGGTGAGTTGAACTTAAAAGCTTGACCGACACGTTGAGGGAAATGTATAAATTGAAAGAACTCCCAACATTAAACTGTGATAAATGTCTGGCTTGTTTATTCTTTTTTTTAATGTCTGTTTTTCGGTTGACTTTCAATGGTATGGTGAGCTGAAAAACAAGCTAACACATCCAAGGTTGACTGGAGAGCTAGCTTTCATTGATTGATTGATTGATATATTGATTGATTTTATCAATGTTTTCACCTGTAAATAATGTATCAGCTCAATAATGTCACCGATATGCTCAATAATTAAACTCGTAGCTAAATTTAATTTCTGCGGTCACATTTCACCTCTCCTATACAACAATATACTTCTTAACATTTCTGGTCAACTTTTGCATCTTCTTACTCAACATTTCCATCTGAACTCTTAGCACTGTCCTGCACTGCTGTGATCAACACCAAAAGAATGTTTATTGAGCCTAGATGGGCAGTTTCTAGCATCTGGTGTGAATAAGGCCCATCTTATCTCACCTAATTCACCGCCATTAGAGAAGGATCTCGAGCACAGGTGGGATGAGAGGGCCGATCTGGAGGACGGTAAAGTGGTTAAAAGGGGTTAGCGGGGAGAGGGCGATTTCGTTTTTCCGCTCTCCAAGCGACGGAGCTGGACTGTTGCCAGGCAACCACGCCAGCGGCGCCCGCATATGGGCGGGGTGGAGAGCCAACATCTGGCTGGGGGCAGGGGGGGGGAGGCAGAGAGGATAGGGGTGAAGAGGAGCTGGAGGGGTGGTGGGGGTTGGTGGAGGTGGTGGGGGTGGAGGTGGGGGACTCTGCAGGGAGATTAGAGCCTCCTCCGGCACCCTGCTGAGGTTGTGCGGGTCGTGACATTTCCAATTTGCTGAGATTGATCGCCAGCCAGCCTACCCTCTACACCTCTCCCCCTCTCTCCCCCCCTCTCCCCCTCTCTCCCCCCGCGGCCCTTGCGTCGGGGAGGAGCGGTACTAGAGGAAGGGTAGGGACGACTTGGGCACGGATGGCGTCGTGTTATGATGAATGGGCTAAATGTCAATCGCCTTGAGGAGACCGAAGGAGACCGGGGGTCCGCTTGTTTAGTATTCCAAAGGAGCTTCTCCAGGGAGGGGATCTCTCCTCCCACGGCCCCGAGGGACGACCGCGCTCTTGACATACATCCTCCATGCGGAGATCAGCTCCGTGGTCCCACTCCCATCGGTTGGGTTTTGACAATCGTTATTTCGTTTTTTTGTTTGTTCCATCGTTAGCGTGTTCACGCCTCGCCGGAAGGATGGGTATATGGGTCACAGCACATCGCCCCCCCCCCCCCCCCCCCCCACCCCCTCCAACAACGAAATCAATTAAACGTTCAACGGCGCCCTCGATGACAGAGAACGATGTTTTGATTGAGTCTCATGGCTCTCGCATCTCTGTTTGACAATTGGCCAATCGCTACGAGAGCCTTGAGGCTGTACATTTGATACTGTTTTGGCCATAAATATTGTTTATATGCTATTATGAATGCTTGTATGTTAAAAAAAAAAGAAATGAGCACATGATGAAACCATTACGGGAATAACTGTTTACTTCGTGAAAAACAACGCATAAAAAAGAAAAGAAATACATAATTTAATCAAAACAAAGTGGGACGAGCAGAAATTGCTGGTAGAAAGTATCCTCCACCCATCCCCCACCCATCCCCCAGCCCCACACACCACACACTCCGGGTGATGGTATTATTTTTTATTGGGTCATTTCGTTTTCATCTCACACCGGTGAGTAGCCCTACACTCAAAGCCCCCCCTGGTGGGGGTCCCTGCCCGTCCCTGCTGGCCCTCGCAGCCGTGGAGGAGGAGGAGGAGGAGGAGGAGGGAGGAGGAGGAGGAGGAGGAGGAGGAGGAAGAGGAGGGGGGGAGGGAGGGCACCCCAAGTCCCCTGGAGTCCCAGCGAATGTCTCGTAGCGCGATGTCGAGCTGATGAGGACGGGAGGTTCTCAAAGAGACAGAGAACCCCCCCGCGGCGGGCGGCCTGCTGACTGCACCTGGAACAGGGTCATGCTTCATTAGCCCCACACACTTCAAAGCTCCCCCTTCGCCGCGGCCCGTGACGCATTTGTTTACAGGATTAAGTCCTCCGAGGGAAGCCGGGGAAAAGGAAATATTTCTGTTTCAAGTCGGATCTGTTGGGAGAAAAAAAAAAAAAAAAAAGAAAAAGAGCGAGGGAATGGGAGGCTGAGGACTTGGAGGCGTTTGTTAGGACGTGAGGCGGCGGCGTGTTTAGCGCGACGCGTCTCGTTCTGTTGACGTGTTTTATACGTTTACTTTCGTTTGTCTTTTCTCGCTCGGGATTCTGCTCCTAGTTCCGTTAACATTGTTAAGTGTGTCAGTGGTGAATAATTGAAACTGATTGTTTATTTTGTTGTGCCATTGGCGACAAAAGCTCTACAGCAAGCTCCAGCGTTCATCCCTTCAAAATAAAAGCGCAAAGAACGTCAGCGCGTACCGATGCGGAAACACTCCTCCTTCTGTTGGCTAAACAAGAGCTGAACTCCGAACACCCCCCCACCCCCCACCCCCTCCCCGCCCGCCCCCAATACGAGCGCCCCAAACAACAGTGAGGCTGACTCTTAACACAGACTGACTCGCGGAAAAACAGAAACAAACAGAATAAGACGGCGTATCTTGTTCCTTCTGTGTTTTTCCGCTTTCCTCTACAAAACGTCCGCCTTCCTCACCAACTGCCGATAAGGCGGGCCCCTCGCGGCGGCCATGATGGATCCAAGGCGGCGCCGGCCTAGCGTGCCTTGTTCTTCGCGTTTGGCTACGAGGCGGTCGGTTCAAAGGTGTGCCCCCCCCCCCCCCCTCGGTGCTAAATTACTCCGCCTCTGACTTCAGAGTGGGGGCCCTGCTGGGCCCCGGAGCACCTTGACTGTGATGCTGGGGTTCCGCGCGTTTAGCACTGCTGTGGACTCTTGTGCTACAGGCCGGGAGTGTGCTCTGTCTCCTCCCCCTCTCTCAGACCTCCTCCCCCTCACGCTCTCTCCTCCTGTCTGTCTGTCTTTCTCTTCCTCTCCTCCCTCTGTCTCTCATCTCCTTTCTCTCTCTGTAGATCCATGTCTCTCTCCCCTCGCTCTCTCCCCCGCAGATTCATGTCTCTCCTCCCTCTGTCTCCGTTCGTCCTCGCTCTCTCACCTCTTTCTCCTCCCTCTCGCTCAGACCGCCCCCCTCAACCCTCCTCTCCTCCTGTCTGTCTTTACATGTCTCTCCTTCGGTTCTCCCTCACTCTGTTCCCTTCCTCTGTCTCTCTCCCCTCTCTCTCCCTGTAGGTCCTTGTCTCTCTCCCCCTGTCTCTGTATATGCGTCTCTCTCCCTGTAGATCCTTGTCTCTCTCCCCTCTGTCTCATCTATGTCTCCCTCCCTGTATATCCATGTCTCTCTCTCCCCTTGCTCCCTGTATATCCATGTCTCTCTCCCCTCCCTCGCTGTAGATACATGTATCTCTCTCCTCTCTCCCTGTATATCTTCGTCTCTTTCCCTTCCCTCTATGTAGATCCATATCTCTCTCCCTGTATATCTCTGTCTCCCCCTCTCTCTCTGTATCTGTCTCTCTCCCCTCTCTCTCTGCATCTGTCTCTCTCCCCTCTCTCTCTGCATCTGTCTCTCTCCCCTCTCTCTCCCTGTATTTCTCTGTCTCCCCTCTCTCCTCTCTCTCTGTATCTGTCTCTCTCCCCTCTCTCTCTGCATCTGTCTCTCTCCCCTCTCTCTCTCTGCATCTGTCTCTCTCCCTCTCTCTTCTCCTCTCGTATCTGTCTCTGTCTCTCCCCCTCTCTCTCTGTATCTGTCTCTCTCCTCCTCTCCCTTCTCTGCATCTGTCTCTCTCCCCTCTCTCTCTGCATCTGTCTCTCTCCCCTCTCTCTCCCTGTATATCTCTGTCTCCCCCTCTCTCTCTGTATCTGTCTCTCTCCCCTCTCTCTCTGTATCTGTCTCTCTCCCCTCTCTCTGTATCTGTCTCTCTCCCCTCTCTCTCTCTGTATCTGTCTCTCTCCCCTCTCTCTCCCTGTAGATAGTGTTGTCTCTCCGGTCTTGTCTCTGTATCTGTCTCTCTCCACTCTCTCTCCCTGTAGATAGTGTGTCTCTCCGGTCTTGTCTCTGTATCTGTCTCTCTCCCCTCTCTCTCCCTTTAGATAGTGTGTCTCTCCGATCTTGTTTCTGTATCTGTCTCTCTCCCCTCTCTCTCCCTTTAGATAGTGTGTCTCTCTGGTCTTGTTTCTGTATCTGTCTCTCTCCCCTCTCTCTCCCTGTAGATAGTGTGTCTCTCCGGTCTTGTCTCTGTATCTCTCTGCATTGCAACAGAGCCGCCAACACAATTGGTTCCCTGGGATTTGGTGCTTTCCTCCACCGCTGCGTTCCTGGGAGAGAGGGCTAAGGGTGCTGGTTTCACTGCCTGTCGTCATCTGATGGTTTAATATCAAAAGTCCAGCGCCAGACAACACATTGTTCTAGCAATGTCTCCCTGGCACTCGTACTGAAGTATTTGTATGTAAAGTTGGAAAAAAAAGAAAAGTGAGTTTTCTGCCAGACATAAGAGTTAGAGTCGGACTCAAATTACGTTTCGATGGAGGGCCAATCTCATTTGGAAAATGATTTAGCTACGGCTTTATTCAACCCTAAAATAAGGCTGCTACACACACAGTGTGTCTAGGAAAAGACGTATAGGCAGCGCGGACTGAAATAGTCTCAAACTCTTCATAAATTAACACACACTGTAGGGGCACTTATTGCCTATTAGCGATATTAAAATTCCAGGGAGCGTGGGGAATAATTTATCTTCCCTCGCAGAATCTGAAATTAATAAAAGTATCAATACTTATGACCTGCTTTTAACCTTTGCTACGAGCTCGGCGCTGCCTCGAATGAGGAGGCATAAATAAATGTAGAATGGAGGAGACAGGGATGAATATGAATGTTTCGTGTGGGCTCCTTTCTCAAGGGAAAGGCAGGAGCAAAGTGTGCGAAGGCATTCGGCTAAAGGCCTCGAAAACACTTAAAATCATGTTCTTTCTCGCCAGGGTAGGCCTCCGATATTGTCGCGGGAAGGTCGTTTAACATGGCCTGTGGCGGTTGAGAGGGTCTTGGTTGGCCAATGGCGGGGCCCGGGGTACGTGGGAAAGGTTTGCCTATAGTTCGGTTGATGTCCTTGGTTGAGAACCCCGAAGCAACTGCTCAGGCGATAACAGGGCTTCTGATTGGTCCCCAAACCGGCCACCGAGTGAAAATACCTACTTAAACAGAACAACTATACAACACAACCCCCATAGATCTACCTCAATGCTTTTCCTTTAAAGCCGGTGGGGATACACGACCAGCAAGCCTTTGTTTGTGTGCTCTGTATTGAGGACATCTGCCGTCATCCTTCTATGGTTTGCCCGTGCTGTTTATGACTGC
>OLKM01000495.1:123698-138698 GCA_900291075.1 Melanogrammus aeglefinus | reverse complement strand
ACGACTGACTGAGTGTGTGAGAGAGAGAGAGAGTGAGTGAGTGAGCAAGAGAGACTTCCGGAACCTTCTGGATCTAAGGGAGGGTTTAGGATCATGCAGGTGGCTCCGATCGAACGCCTTCGTTCTCCTCCTCTCTGTAACTCTCCTCCCCGCTGGGCGGCCATTTTGTGTGGACAAAAGGAAACAGACAAACAGAACAATGGGGGACAAAGCGTTGGCGGGAAACCGCCGGACTCTCCCTCTCCGCTGAGTTGGATTACGCTTGGTCTTCTCGCGCCGCGGTTTGGGTGGGGGGGGGAAACAAGTTACGAGCATTAAAAAGATAACAATGATCACAATAATAGTCAAGATATTTTATTACTCTGGCGAGAATGTTTCTCCGCTTTTACACAAACTGTGAAGATTAAGTGCGGAAGAGCTACCTGAGACCGAAACCTTCACCAGCGGAGGGTTTTTTAAAAATGTATTGTAAAAAAAAAAGCAACAAAAAAAATACACGAAAAAAGAGCAAATGGAAAATTCCGTACATTGTTGGTTATGAAAAATGTGTCTTGTTTCTTAATTTTTCTGTTAAAAAAATGACTTTTAACTTCTTTTCTATCCTCGTTGTCTCCCTTGCATTGCTGAAGTCAAATCGGATGGGCACATATGACGTTAAAAAATACCCATTTGGTAATTGTATAACTTGTAAATGTAAAAAGAAAAAAAAAGGCTCTAGTAAAAAGGTTTATGATAAATGTTTCATGTTGGAATACAGGAAGCACAACATATAGTATAAGGTCTTGACATATATAATGCAGTATATATGCAAATATATGTGATCTGCTCAGACAAAGCCAGGCTTATTGACATTTCCCCCACGGTTCCCACGACCGATATTTGGCCGGTTTGTTGGTTTTGTTCGATAAGTATGTCAATATTCATGCCGCGAAAACACAAGAGAATCCAAAAAACAATCCCGTTTTCCCATTTCCTTTTCGTTTTTTCCCCCCTAAAACAAACTTAAATCACATCTTCAGGAAACATGGTGAGACCTTAGATAAAAATAGTTTTTTTTCCGGCTTCGGGGGATTTCAAGCGAATGTAGCCTTTAGGAGCATGAGGCTCCGCCCCTTGGTCCGAGCGGGTCTGATACATGAAGACTGTGTACAATAGGTGTGACATGAGTAGGATACGTGTAAAGAAGACCACAATAACAAGCAGAACAGAGCAGACTGATGGGCATTCAGGGCATCCATATATATGTAGATATAGATATATAATTGCTATATAATTTGTCTGTCTTTATAGCCTAACCCCCGCCCCCCCTCCCCAATGTCCAGGTCATATGAATGTAAAAATGGGATTTAAAAAGTGGAGCATATCACTTTTATTTTAGGCTTGTAGCGAAAACACCGGACTTCCGTAGACACATTCGGTGTGTGGAGGAGGGTCGACGGGTTCATGCTCTGAGCCGTGCATTCAGACTTTGGGCACAGACCAAAACACTGTACCCGAAAACCAATACATGGACACATTGGCCTACCACAGATAAAACACAAGTTGCTGCGTCCCTTGGATGTTGGTCGACTACGGTGTGAGTGTTGTACGAGTGTGTGTGCCTAAGTGCCCACCCTTAACGATATTATCTTGGATTTGCTCAATGCATTTGCTGTTCATCCTATGAAAAAGGGCTTTGACACCTTGTGCCATTTCTCGCACGCTTTAGCTTCCCGAACATAACCATTCAGTTATGCTATCGGCGTCTGCGGCTAGCTCTCTTCACACGCTCCTCAAGTCGATGGCATACTTCCCGCCGAGATATAGGTTGGGGAGGTCACGTGAAGAAAATAAGTTGATAGCGGAGAAAATGGAAGAACGCAAACTTTATCGGGCACTTCTTACACCTCCAAGATTTTGTATGTCACTTACCAGAATCTCCACAGGCGCATAGAGCAATGCAAACATTGGGTGTGATCGGTCAGAAATACAAGGAAGGCTTGATATATTTTGTTTCATTTCCACGTTCCACAAAATTCTGATTTCCTGTCTCGACAAGAGTTTGTCCGCCCAGGACTTCTTTGCACTTGGCCTTCCAGAGTCTTTTTTTTAACTTATTTTGAAGTAAGCAGCCTGCTTTATTGGCTTCATTATAAGTTTGGCTTTATTGAGAAAGATGGCGCTAGTCGATAGCGAAACATAGCATCGAGTCGGGGCCAGAAATCGTTGACCAGAAATGCCAACGCTAACTCAACAATTCAGGAAGCATCCGAGTGACACAAAAATACACCCTCCCAAACATGTCCACCCCCCAAGTAGAGACATCTAACGGTGTTAAATACACTGTGATACTTTCGGACAAAGTGACATTACAGTTTGACATAGCAGCAGCCTCTCGAAGGGCTGTAGCCACGTACTAATAGCAGTGAAGTGGTTGACACATCCTTATTTGTATCTGTCAGAAGGGGGGAGGGAGAGAAATAGCCTTTGGCAATCTTTTTCATGCCACAGCTGTTTCATTTGACAACCGTACAATAGAAAAACTGTTCTCGGATGGTACATTTCCATGTTCTCCTCTGTGTTCTCTGACCAGACATACTGACAAAGCCCAGAACAACAAGATGTGTGCATAAAGACGTATTATTAGTTTGCTTTTGATTTTTTTCTCTGTTTCGTTAGTCTTTGCACAGTGGTTGAGAGTTGTCCCAACTTCTTCCATAGTCGGGAGAAGTTGGGAGGCAGTGCCAAGAACCGCCTTTTCCGCTTTTGAAGGCAGAAAAAAGGACAATTGACGCTGGGGATGAAAAGAGTCCCGTTTTTTTTTTCTGAAAGCGGCAACAAGGACATTGTTTATCTTGTTCTGTGCCAAAACCCTGTAATGATGACCTGTCACTCTTCTCTGTTTTGTGCTCTATATTTATACACCACCAGGCTTCTTTTTCACTGTATTTCTTTCAAAATTGATCACACATTTTGTTTGTGCCATACCTGCAACTAATGATAAAATAAAGAAAATGAATATTTTATGTTACGTGTCCGACACAGCGTGCCTTCCGTAGTCCGTAGCATTGAAGTACAATATTTTAATTTATTACACGGCTCTTCTTACTGCTGTGGAACGCTCCGTTCACTTGCATGGTGACGCTCCGTTCAACTTCCGCCGGCAAATTATTTTTCGATAATTGACCGTTGCTCAGTACTGTATATAATGACCTCTGTCAAGGAAAGTGATTTTTTTGCCTCTGATTCACGTCTTTTGTATTACTCCGCAAGTAGTCCGGTAACTTATCAACCCCAACGTATTTCGGTTGCTAAGCGACGTACTTCTCTGCTGATCAAAACTACGAGTGGTTATTGTAAAAAGACACACCATGTTAAGTAATCTTTTCGTTTTGGCAAGTAGCCGTGTAATAAGCAGGATAATGTATAGAACGTCGCTGGTCATTATGAACGCTTCGCGTCGGTGTCCTGTTCACCCTGTCGGGCTTATTTTCCCGAAAATGACCGGCGTTCTATACATTATCCCTTTCATATATATATGTTTTATATATATATACATATATATATATATATATTATATATATATAAAACATATATATAATGTATACGCACGTCGAATAGGGAACTGGACGTCAATTTCCTCCTATTTTTCACAGCTTGATGGAACTTGTCACCAATGATGCGATACGGTGCGTGCTTTTCCAAAGGTGATCCTTATATTTCCCCTGAGTGACTGGCTGTGTCGCACTCAAAGGACAGAATAAAACCGAGGTGCTACAGTGTTGGGGAGGTGCCAAGGCGACTGTGTATTTTCAGGGCATCAATGGAACTCAGAGCTGTAAGGTGAGTGACCGGAGCAGAAAAGGGGGCTTTTAAGGGAAAGGCTGGAGAGCCAAAGCGATGGGGTTGCCAAGAAACAAGAAGTCGAGCCTTCTTAGGGGTCGGCAGAAAGTGACATCTCATGAGACCAAAGCTTATGAAAATAGCAATCCAACTGTAGCTCTCGCGGCCTGACCTTTTGAACGGGGAACCACACATGGTCTGTGTCGGCTTGATGCTTTCCATAGACACCAACCAGGTAAAAGATGAATTGAAAAGTGTTTTTCAAAAACCTGATGGTGACTAAAAAGGAGATCTTTGATGGTCACAATAACATATATATGTATAAATATATCTAATTTTTTTTAATATATTCATGCATATAGGCTTATATATTTTTTGCATTGTTCTTTTTGATTACATATATATTTATGCATGTTTAAAAGGTGTTATAAAATTAAAGGTCACAGATTGATTGGGTCATTTGTATGTTTAAAAACTGCAAAGGTGAATGCTGTGTTGAACAAACAGTTCCCTATTCTAATAATTCCCTCCATGTTTCATTCGTACGACCCATGAATAAGTGCTCGGCTTCTGTCGCTGCGCCAAACATTTGGTGAGGCCCCGCGGGCCAGAGTACCTCCACAGGTGGATCGAGGATCAACCAAACCATGTGGGGCACCCCTTGTTTTCAAGGTGTTCATATCACAGGCGTTCAGCACGCCGTCAGACTGTGGGTTGGGTGAACGGCGCCCCAGGGCACTGACACGGCAACGCCTGGGGGACGATACGCCTCTGTCTGCCTGTGGTGTTGCCGCCCCTCTGCCCCTGCGGCCGCTGGAGGGGGAACAGGGCCGAGAACCACAGCATTTCATTGGTTTTGTCATCTCTCTCTCTCTTGTTCGTATCGTTATTCTCTCTCTATTTCTCTCGTGATCACAATCTCTCTCTTTCTCTCTTTTTGTCATCTCGTTCATCATCTCGCGTCATCTCTCTCGTCATCTTGTTATACTCTCTATCTCTCTCTCTCTCTCTCTCTCTCTCTCTCTATCATGATCTCTCTCTTGTGCGCTCTCTCTCTCTCACAATCTCTCCGTTGCTGTCTGTCTCTCTTTATCATCATCTAGTTCCCTCTTTTGTCATCTCTCTCTCTCTCTCTCTCTCTCTCTCTCTCTCTCTCTCTCTCTCTCTCTCTCTCTCTCTCTCTCTCTCTCTCTCTCTCTCTCTCTCTCTCTCTCGCCCGGGGCTTACCTAGGGCTGCCCAATGTTTTAGAGGATGCTATTCTTCTGGGTGTCTGTGTGTATAATGCTACCACTGATGTCTTTCCTCATAAGCGGTTGTACATGTGCGGACCAGTATGTGAAAGCCAATTGTGAGAATGACCAGTATACGGGTGGATCAATAGATCAAGGGGTATCCAGATAGCTCCTAGATTGATGCCATTTGGTATCTATCCAGAGGTAGAGACATGAATATCAATGCATATATATATATATATATATATATATATATATATATATATATATATATATATATATATATATGTGTGTGTGTGTGTATACATGGATGATGAAGCAAAGCTGCCCTTGCGAAACAATAAGTCTAACCCACAACCAAGTTCTGTCTGTTTGTGTGTGTGTGTTTCTGTGTGTGTGTGTCTCTTTGTGTCTATGTGGCTGTCTGTCTGAGTGTGTGACTTTTCTGATTTTCTGATGACAAAGGTATCTGACCTGTTCATTATTTACGAAAATATATTTGTGGGGGGACGTGCGGCGTCTGGCCTGTAGAGGGAGCATAGGCATGTTGGGAGCGCACTGGATCTGCGGGGGGGGTGGGGGGGGGAATGGGTCTGATTGTGGGTACCTGCTCGCAATCAGACCAATCAGGAGTGTGTATTTACTTGCCTGCTTTGTCTTGTAGTGGGAGGAATGGGGAGCAGAGAGACAGGGTCGATCGCCGCCAGAGACCGCCAGGAACGCACCCTGTGACTGCATGGAGCAGAGTATGCTTTATCTTTAAGGACTTGTGGGTTTGCTGGACTGGTTTGATCGCCACCAGAGATCACAGGGAATGCAGCCCGGGACTGCTTAGACCGGAGTTACGATTTATGTTTAAGGACTTATGTTTTACTGCTGGGGATCAAATAAACAGACTTCGTAATGAAAACGCAAACCGGGTGTCCAAGCGCTCTGTGAATCCTGTTACAATTTTTTTTTAAATGAAAGCTACATTTTGAATAGTTTATTGAGCATATTATATAATACTGTCTGCTGAGACTGCTTTGCTTTTGACCACCCGTAGGGGTCTGTCTGCGGGCTTTGCGCACCGTCCAGGAAATTATAAGGCCAGGTGTGTTTGTCAGGTCAAAACTAAATGTCATGGGAAAGGGGGGGTGGTTGAAAAAAGTATGTTGACAGTTTATTAAGTTCACTCAATGCTTATAATGGTTTATTCGTTTCCCAGTATTACTTAAGACAGTTTTGTTCATTTTTTAATTGTAAGATAAATGCAATATTTTGTTTGAAGTTGCGAGTTTTTGAAATGATTGGAAGCGAGTCTGCTTTACCCACGGCCCAAAAACAAACAGCCGAGAAAATGTGAGTGTGTCTCTGTGTGTGTGTCTGTATGTGTGGGTGTTTGTCGGTCAGTGTGTCCGTCAGTTTGTCTATCTGTGTGTGTGTCTGTGTGTGTGTGCACGCGTGTGTGTCTGTGCGTGCATGCTACCCGCCCTCCCATTTCTGTTCCCCTGTCCTGAGAATAAGTTACTCCCAAAAAAAAATTCTGATAGTTTCTGCTGCTGCTGGTGACCCCTGGTAGCGTGTGCTCTTTAGAATCCCAAGCACTTTCAATTACCCCCACACCCAGCCTGGCCCCCTCGCCCCCCCGCCCCCCCGCCCCCCTTATCGCCTTACTGCCTTCCACTGTTTCAGCCAGCACGGGGTCGCCCCCTGCAGAGCTGCATTAAAATGCGCACCTGGTGTCTCCACTAGTGAACAATGCCATTCTACATTACCTTATACTCCCCTCGCTCCTCTCTGCTCACCGTGCCGCTCAGCAGCGCTTTGTTTACAGGCCCCGCAGCAGCTTCCTGGATGGATGGGAAAATGTCACGGAATGCTAATAGCCTGCTAGCGCTCCTCTGACAGCGCCCGCACCGTCAGTCAAGCTAAATCTATTCAGCGGTGCCGCCCGTCTGTCAATGTCATACAGGCAAACATTAGACTGCCACGGCTCAGGCCCCGGCGTTGCGCTATTGACATATTATGAATGACAATTTTTTAATCAAATTCCAGCCGTCGATGAACAGTCGTCCCCCCCCCAGCCCTGGGTCTCCATGGCCGTCTTCTGTGTGAGCACAACACAACACGATGGTGGAGATAGGGAATGACTTTAAACACATCAGCGGATCTCTTTTCATATCTATTAGAGTTGGAAACTCCATCCGTTCGCTGCACTCTGCACTCCCAGGAAAGGCTTTTTATTTGAAAACACGAGCGCTTGGAATTATTCTCTTTATTTGCCTCAAAGCTTTATTCATCCGCAGTGTTTACCCAACGTTTTACAGGAAATTATAACGTTGTCAAACATGGGGGGGGGGGGATAAACAAGATACAATCAACTACGTCAATCAAAACCAAGCCAAAACACACTTTGGAAGGATTGTAAAGGGAGATGGCGAGGTATCCCTAAATTGGGTGTTTGCCTGTCCTACCTCAGATGTAGACGCCTTGTTGGGTTCCAAATGCATCATTGTTCAAATGCCATTGACTAACAGTTACAGTAGCTTAGCTGCTGCTCATGTGATGGGAATGGTCTTCCTAAAGATTTCAAACAAGGTTGTAGTTTGTCCACAAATACACAGATAATTTGACACAATTTGGGTTTTCATTGCTGAGATTTAGGTTATCTTCAATGCCGAAGGATGAATTTGGAATCAGATAACTCATCTGAATCCAGGGAAGACAGGCAAACGCCAACTTACAGATATCTTGGCGTATTCTCTCTACCCGTGTTGTTTTAATATTTGTATCCATCATCATTAACAAATCAACAAATCATCCTCACTCTGAATTCCTCCGGCCACAGAGAGCTGCTCCTCTGGCTGCTGGCCCCCCGGTGATCTCCCCTTGTCTACTCGTGGATGGGACATAAATGAATCCCTCTCATGTGCTGCCATCTGAGCCATGTTGATGCAAAACTTGGGGATGAATAATTTATCCGTCTGCCCGTCGGAAAAAAAGCCAAAGCCGCGGCTGCCATCGCGAGCACGGCTGCATGCGTGCGTGCGTGACGCCGCAAATACACCCGCGCCCTCTGGCATCACTGGAGACATCTGTGTCGCGTGATAAGGAGCGAGTGACGGGTGGCGGCACGGGGAAGGGAGCGGGGGATATGAACGTGGGGGGCCGCAGGGAGCCATAGATCCGCCCCCCCGAAGCGGCTGCGGCGACAACAATGGTCCACACACACACACACACACACACACACAGACACACACACACACACACACACACACACACACACACACACACACACACACACACACACAGACAGGTAATTCCTGGTGGGAGTGTCAACAAGCCACCCGCGCACTCATAAACCCTATGCTGCACCCCCATCGCCCCCCCCCCCCCCAACCACACACACACACAACCACAACCACACACACACACACACACACACACACACACACACACACACACACACACACACACACACACACACACACACACACACACACACACACAAAAGTCCCTCCGAGGGGAGATCGGTTAAGGAAATAGCCAGTGAAAAAAGTATGAAAGTGCATCTTGTGCAACATTTTCGGAGCACGAACATTGTAATTAATTTAAAGGGCTGTGGGCTACTCCGGAGATTGATTAATGGGCTAATTGTCTGGCTGATAGGGCACTATCTGCTCCTCGCGTTGAATCTCATGTAGGCCTCTCTTTCCGCCCGAAGTTTTGTGTGGCGTCTGCCTTTCTCTTCTCTCCGCTTCACCAACGCCGTGATGACAAGAATCCATTAGGACGCCATCTTGAAAGCTTCACGCACGGTGTGTTTTTATAATAAGTCTCTCCGCGTTTTTTTGTTGGAAGTTTCGATAAAGGGGGTGGAACCACGTGTCATTAATCTTGTGTGATGAAATATGACAGATGGACTGCGTGACGGCAGTGATGGTAATCGGAGTCCTCGGCCGAGGAGAATGGAAGACATCGGAAAGGAGTCCATGCGAAATATGAGGACGTTTGTTGGAAAAAGGCGGGAAGGGAGAGGGGGAGGGGGGGTGCAATAATTATAGACTTTTGATTCTCTTTCTAAACCAGTAACCATTAAATGATGAACAGATGCTACTCTTTCTGGGGGAAAACGTATACGAAGCATTCTCGAGAAGCCGGGGGAGATAGAAAATGAATGTGAACCCTTTTAGTGCTAAGCCAATTCATAATTACATAGCTTATTAGCCCACGAGAGTAGATGCAAACAGCAGCACACATCAAACAGCCCATTGATTTTTCTCATGTTTAAAATGTGCTTGCCTAATCGGTCTCACGCGTTACAGAACTCTGATCAAATGGTTTCTGTTGCCACGCGCTGATGGATTTCCACCAAACGTGTGCTGTGAAGAAACAAAAGCCACCTTCCATGGAAAATAAATCAAAACAACTTATCGGGAAACGCCATTCGCTCTGCGGCCAGAATGCTAATGATAAGGTCACGAGCAAGAGCAGTAGGTGTTAGCGTGGCGGAATAGCTGGAACGTTTTGGGTGCAAACGCTAATGTCCACCATCTGGGAAAAGAATCACAGTGAAATGCTTTAAATACAAGTTTTGGGATAAAATTTTTAGCTAAAAGATAAGTAAATAGTTAACATCAGCGTTCCTATGAGCAAGCCTCAGCCTAACTTTAATCTCCATACAAGATGAAGCGGCCATTTTGTATGTTATAGGATGATGAGGATGAGGATGATGATGATGATGATGATGAGGATGGCGGGCAGTGATCAGATATGTTCTGAAGACCCAATCAGCAAGTGGGCGGGCCGACACACAATGACCTTTACAGCGTCCTTCCAAAGACGGCTTTCTCATCATATCAAAATATTCTTCAATAGGGCAAATGCCCTTTTCCTCACTTGTCTTGTGTCCTGATCCCCCATATCCCCATCTCTCCTCCCCCCACTGCTGTTTGAGTTCCCCCATGGTGGAAGAGAAGCCGGTTTGAAGAGAACAAGAACCATTTGAATCAGAATTCATGGTTGAATATTCAGGCTCAACATTCAACACATCAACGCTATTACTTTATTAAACATAAACACAATTTAACATGAACAGCATTACCTTATTTAACTAAACACAATTAAACATGAACACCATTACCACAGGATTTTGAGACTTAAATACTTAATTCACTTAAAATTTTAAGTTTGCACCGAAATGAAAATTCTTGGCCGAACCCGAAAACCGAAAATGAGGAAACCAAGGCCGAAAACCGAAACACAGAAAGAAATTATTATGCCAATTATTAGTACCATTTAGGATTACCGCGGTATGTGGTATTACCGGTGCTGAGGCCAACACCGAGTTATTTTGTATTATTTTTTTCCAGTAATAAAAAAAATTCCGGTCTTGTGTGGAACGCGCAAGACCGGTAACCACAGCAACCCCGGTAAACAAACCCCGCGAAGCCCAACACCTACGAGAGCTCCTCGCGCTACGGCCATCCGGAGGCGCACAGAGCTTTGGGCCGTGATGTTATGTATACAATTTTATACAACAGGTAGTTCCGACCGGTCCCAACCGAGCAATTTGATTGGACAAGAGACGTTCCATGAGTGCTGATATACAGTATAACAGCACTGCGACTTTTTACAGACATAATCACTCCGCTGTACGGGCGTTCGTAAACTATTTGTATATGTGTTGCCTGGCAACAGCCTTGTCTCCCTTCAGTTGCGGAACTATTTGTGTTGGCCGGAGCCGAATTAATATGATTTACTAAACAAACAAATCATAATCTCGTTGTCCTTATTACTGTTAACTAATAAAATGTGCTCGTTAGCACTTTGTATGAAAAGCAATATCACATGAGGTCGTGCTGTTGTACTGTATTATCAGCACGGCTGTGATTATCTGCGGCACTCGGCCTGCGGCCTCGTGCCTACGACCGAATCACAGCCGTGCTGATATACAGTACAACAGCACTCCCTCTCGTGTGATATTGCTTTAATATTATACTATTATATATAGAACGTTATAAGACGCTGTCACCGCGAGTTGGCGCGCTGCCAGACGCTGTCACCGAGTGTGAGAGGAGAGTTGACGGAGAAGATGGCGGTTGACCTAGTTTCAAAGTTTATACCGTTTATACTCGGTTATACCGGTGTTGACACTAGTGTATTACTCGGTGTGAAAAGGTCCACACCGTGGCAACCCTAGTAAAATTTCATTTATGGCTATGAGTGTGTACGAACTTCATTAAAATCAAGGCATTGCAATGTTTCAAATCGCTATACGTGGGTCTTTCTCAGAATCACACCGCAGACATACGCCTATCCAGACAAGCGTGGGATGGCCGCGCTTTTTGTTTGCGTCATCACAAATTTCTGTTTCGGCCGTGTTGTTTCGGTGATAAAAGTATTCCGGCCGAAAATTCGGTGCATCCCTAGAGTTAATTGATTGGCAATTATTACTACTGTACTAACTTATTTTAATGACCGGTTGATTAATGTATAGTGTGACCTAAAAACAATTTGTACAGTGTTACCTAAAAACAAGAAAAAGGAGTTTACAATGATTGTATTTGACCTATTAGTAAACCTCTGATCTTACCCTGATTGATGGGATTTGAACCAATAAATTCTTCACCTTCAGAGCGGATTGGTTGTTTATTTTACTAAATGTAATATTAAGTGCCTTGTGCAATTTATGTTCTAAACTCATCTGCATAAATAGCATAACTTAATCACCCCATTCGGTAAATGATGTTCTTTATGATTATGGTTCCTATTACAATGATTATTAAATCGTAGTGTTATTTTCATTGGACAATCGAGTGGGTAAGCTGCCAATAAAGCAATAAACAGTTTTCTCTTATCAACCTTTCAAAAGTTATGAAGATAAATGGGCAATTGCCAAGACAATCTTTAGCTCAATTATGCTAATGTGAAGTGATATATTTTAAAAATGAATATGCTGAGGGGCCAGGCAACTGACCTTTCATGTTTGCCAAGTACTCACACACACACACAGACACACACACACACACACACACACACACAGACACAAAAAGACACACACAGACACAAAAAGACACACACAGACACTCACACACAGACACACACACAAAGACACACACACACAAAGACACACACACGTACACACACACGCAGACACACACAGACTAACACACACACACACGCGTACACAAAGACACACACACACACACACACACATATCAAGTTCCAGTCCCACAGCTCCCTTTGTGAGTTGCTCTTGACAGCAGAATGAGGTTCATGCTGTTTCCCCCTTAAGCACCTACATAAAACACTTCACGAGATCCAGCCGTCCTCCTCATCTCCCCCCGCATTCAGATCTGGCCCCTTTCTATCTCTTAACCATGGCCGTTGAAAGGCTATGTCACTGCAGCAGAGAACGAGGCTGTGAGCTTTCTAAAGAATCCCATCTAATGTTTGAAAGAGCAGCAAGTGAACACGGATGTAACGGAAATAACTTCATTTGATTATGTTTAGACGGTTAACGGTTACATGAATAAATAAATAACTGCAGTTTTTTAAAGGTGACATATCATACCACCAGGTGTGAGTGTGATTAGCAGTTACAAGCCGTTATGACGGATAGGTGAGCAAACGTTTGCTACAGTCCACTGGGTAGGCTGGTAGACTGATCTATCCAGAAACACAGCGAGGTGGACACGCCCAACCTGTGAGGTCAGAAGAGGCAGATTTTCAAAACGACTTGTAACATCACACTCACACCTGGTGGAATAATATGTCACCTTTAAGAACAGATCTTGTGAGACGTTCTCTCTTAACATTCAAATAGTATTAGCATAATAATGGCTTTTAAGACATTGTGGAGAAAAAGGTATTCAAAACCACGCACTGTCCACGCACAACTCATTTCCCTTTGGAGCAAGCGTTCCTTTTTTTTGGTGCTGAAATATCATTTCAATGGATGGCTGAGTTCCAGGCTCGGCGCACGCTGGACAGAAATCATTTGAAAAATGTACCAGCGTCAAGTTCCTGACACGTTGTGCTGAGACCCGGTTCCGCTTTACAGCTTCTGGACCTCCCATCGCTTCAACAGACCCACTGTCACACAATCATAACGCAGTTAGTGCGACAAAGGGAGACGACAAGCGAGCAAATTAAATTGGCTTGTACCTGCAGGCTATTTCTGTCAGGGGGGTTTATGCAGGTGTTCATGGTCCCTGGAGCAATCTATCAACCCATTTTTATCCCACCGGTGAGTTTGATAGTTTGGAAACCTGTCAGAATAAGGGCTGGAAATCGTAAAGAAATGTCAGACATTATATGTATCTTCTTTTTAGTTGCAACATTTTCGAAATTTGCTTAAAGTTTCTTCGGCAATTCTTCCAACTCCTTAAAGAGGACTATTTATACCTACAGTGTAGGACTGCACAATATATCGTATTTTTATCGCGATGACGATATTGGCGTCCCACGATGATACGTAGTGTTCTCGCGATATTTTCGCGATATTCTTTTCTGAATAATGCATCCGCAAGAAAAAGAAAAAAGAAACGCGCCCCACCCATGCAGTATACGCTCTACCTCCGCTGCAAGGCAAACCAAGCCCTCCCTGTACACCTGTCTGCGACTGCGTTAGCCCTCCTGCACGGCGCGAAGCCTGAAAAAGGGGGAGGGGGAGGGGGGGGAGGCCGCTGAGCACAGTGTGTGGCTCCTACCACTAGGGGGTGGTAGAAATTCGAAAGTTTTTTTTTTCAATGAATAATCGTGGTAAATAATCGTGATATCAATATTGATCAAAAAAATCATGATAATCATTTTGGCAATAATCGTGCAGCCCTACTACGGTGTGAGTGTGATTAGCCGTTACAAGCCGTTTTGAAAATGTGCAACTTCTGACATCACAGGTGGGTGTGTCCATCTATTTGTGTTCTGGATCGATCAGTCTATCAGCCTGCCCCGTGGACTGTAGCAGACGTTGCTCATTTATCCGCTATGCGTCTAGGTGGATAAGCCCACCTGTGTAAAATTTATAAATGTGTCCTTGTGTCTTCGTTGTGTGTCTTCTATGGTCGGAAGCTCCGATACCAGTCGAAAGAAAAAATTGCCCAAACGGAGGACACTAATGTTTAGCACTACATTGTTGTGTTATCGCACCATACTTAAGAATACAGTCATGGCCCGATGTTTATCTGTGATCATGAATGCATCAATCTCAGAATTACTCTTGACTACAGGATAGTTAATCTCTTGGTGTATCCATCCATAGGTTTTGAGAGAAAAGTCATTAGTACTTATTACGGAAGTCTCATTAAGTGTTTGGTACTCACGCTGTATTCAGAAAATAAGTAAAAACGTCGTTAAGACGTTTCTTTTCCCAGGCTGTCTTCTCTGGGATTCCGGCTGAAAATTGCTTACTATCGCTCGTTATCAATCGCCCCCACTTTCTGTTAAGTTGTTTGTTTACCCCAAACTTTTGATGTTATTCATTTCCCTAATATTGACTGTCTGTGGAGTGCAGTCGAGTGTACAATTTTAATTGTGTGCCGAGATCTATGTGCGTGTCCCTTGGGGGAGGGGGCTCGGAGGGGGAGGAGTGGGGATATGGATCTGGTTCACAAAGGCCCTTACTGCCTTGAGCACATATTGATCAGGGTCGGAGAAACATGTAAACAGTGACTCATGTGGACGCAAGACCAGCCTGTGTTTGTGTGTGTGTGTGTGTCTCTCTCTCTCTCTCTCTCTCTCTCTCTCTCTCTCTCTCTCTCTCTCTCTCTCTCTCTCTCCTCTCTCTCTCTCTCTCTCTCTCTCTCTACCTCTCTCTCTAGCTCCTACCTCTCTCTCTCTCTTACCTCTCTCTCTCAGCTCTCCCTACCTCACTCTCACCTCCTCCTACCTCTCTCTCTCTCTCCCTACCTCTCTACTCTCTCTCTCTCTCTACCTCTACCTCTCTCCTACCTCTCCTCC
>OLKM01000495.1:112449-123673 GCA_900291075.1 Melanogrammus aeglefinus | reverse complement strand
GGGGATATGGATTTGTTCACAAAGGCCTTACTGCTTGACACATTGATCAGGGTCGGAAAAACATGTAAACAGTGACTCATGTGGACGCAAGACCAGCCTGTGTTTGTGTGTGTGTGTGTGTCTCTCTCTCTCTCTCTCTCTCTCTCTCTCTCTCTCTCTCTCTCTCTCTCTCTCTCTCTCTCTCTCTCTCTCTCTCTCTCTCCCTTCCTCTCTCTCTCTCTCTCTCTCTCTCTCTCTCTATCTCTCTCTCTCTCTCTCTCTCTCTCTCTCTCTCTCTCTCCCTACTCTCTCTACTCTCTCTCTCTCTCTACCTCTCTACTCTCTCTACCTCTCTCTCTCTCTCCCTACCTCTCTACTCTCTCTCTCTCTCTCTCTCTCTCTCTCTCTCTCTCTCTCTCTCCCCCTCTTTCTCTCTCTCTCTATATATCTCTCTCTCCCTCTCTCACTCCAACTCCCACACCACTTCTCTGGAGATTAAATTGACCCCTCTTCATTATTCCTCTCCTTCCCAAAAGGAATAATGGATGGTGTTTGAAATGGTTCGAAAGCACGTATCGAAAATCGGAGAGGAGTTTTGGATGAAAGTCAAAGTGAAACCGGGGGGGAAAAAAACATGAGAGGAAGAGGAGAGGAGGAAGACAATTGAGAATAGCTGGTGCACTTAAGCAGACACTGCTCTCCTCTAAAGAACCCAAACCCATTGAAAATGGATGCTGAAAAAGTAGCACTGAATGTGCTCCGATAGATCAAATTACGGTCAACAAGGATGTTGTTGAATGATGTGTATTATTCACACCAACCCCCCCCCACCCACCGACATGTGAACCAATTACCCAGGACACCAATAAAGGCTCCCTGTTTTATCTCATGCCTGGGTATTTAAGGCAGAAGTCATTGTCGTGGAGGCCTGTGCGACTCAGACACCATCTAAGAAACGTCTGGGAGTTAACAAAAGGGACAATGATGAAGCCCAGGCTGTGTGTCTCTTGGTCCCGGGGACTCCCGTAAACACATACTATTTCAGAGCTGCTCGGGTGCAGGTGTCCCATTATATTTGACACCCTTGTAAAGGTGCGTACCGGAGAGTCCGCCACGGCAGATTGCAATTGAGACCAAGCCGTTCTCTCTCAGTTTCTCAAAGTCTCTCCCTCCGACTCCGAGTGTCTCTGGCTCTCTCTATAATCTCAGCAGATGCTGCTACACCCTTAAAAAAAAAAGCAAACATATCCAAAACGCTTTTTTCCAATGTGCTATAAAACAAAAGCAGAACGTCTCAACAAAAGGGGCCAATATAATATTTCACGAGGGGCCGATTGACTACAGAGTGGTTTTCATTCACATTTCCCCTCATGGATGAATGTAAAACGCAGCAGTTGTAATCCTGCCAGGGTAATGTACTTTGTGTCGTGGTTGTTAACACCAGTGCTGCCGTCCCTTCCCTTCAAAATGGAGGTTGGGGTAGAAGGTTTTGCTGAGCCACACTTAAGAGGAAAAGCTCTTTCCATCTGCGGTTGGACCCAACCTTTGTGGCCAGAGTTAACCAAACCGGGCCTGGGTTGGAAGACAGAAAGAGTTGTTTTTCGTGGGTCATGAGGTCACTGTCATGGCAATCCTGGCCCCCAATAAGAGGGTCAGGATACCCAGCGGAGGAGGAATGGAGCGAGGCTACAGCGTGACACGGTGGGAGGGATAAGGCGTGGTCAAGGGGAGTGAGGGGAATGTTTTAGTGCCCCGTTCGATGACGGAGCCCGGTCGAAATTTGAGGTTGTTTTTGTTCCTTGAGTGTTTACAAGTCTCTCAGTCCTGATTGGAGGAGATTGTGTGGAATGAAAATGTGAGAACAATTTTCCCTGTTTATTTGCTGAAGATTGGGGTCGCGGGTAGGTTGAGGAGGGAGTTTATCTGTTTAATGGTTTGTTTCACTCCGGAAACAAACGATATTTCCCATTCTAGCGGAGAACTTTGCCTGAAATCAATAGTTTCATCTGCAGAACCACCACCACCACCACCACCACCACCACCATCACCACCACCACCACCACCACCACCATCACCACCACCACCACCACACCACCACCACCACCACCACCATCACCACCACCACCCCTCCAACCCATCTTGCTCTTGTGACTTTTGTTTCGCTTACTCCGCAAAAAAAACGCATCGTCCGCCATTAACGGAAACGGACGAAGGAGAAATAAAAAGGAGACGTAGTTATTGTGCGAGTCGCGCTTCCCGAATCCTGGGATCTCCAGAGGAGACCCTGCGCCGACTTAAAGGGGTCAGTCCTTGAGATAAATTGGCACATCCAAAGAAAGGCAGAGAGTATATCAGTCAAATAAATGCTCCTCCGACGCCGCCGCGCTGACAGGCCCAATACCCATCCAGCGTGGAGGCCGCTGCAGAGGGGGCGGCCCTGGCCGTCATACACCCCCCCGGCCGCCTGGCGGAATTCAAATGAGGCTGGGAGCGTTTCTTTGGAGGCCAGGGGGGAACACACACACACACACACACACACACACACACACAGCACCAACTATAACTTTTTTGAGGTACTGTATATGTATTTTCGGTGTGAGTACGTGTTTGACAGTCGGGCTGTAGTTTGATGGTTTCCTTGTGAAGTTAAAGATGAAGCCGGTTAAAGTGAATTGTACGGATGCACAGGGAAGCAACGATCCAGGAATTATCGACGACATATCGAACTGTGAAGCCGCAAGATGGATGGAAAAGCAGGGAAATCTGTGGCTTACGATCGGAGGGATGGAACGGCTCAGGGGAAGGCGTTTTTTTGGGGTGACCAAGCTTGTTCCAGGCAGGGTCACACTCAAGAGAACACCAGGTATAAGGTGGACTTTTGTGTGCAGTTTGAGTCAAATAATTGAGTGTGTAGTGTTGCTGATGGTAAACCAACATATGGTACGCTCCACTAATCGCCGTGTCAGTCAGCTTTGTGAATGTCTTTGAGGTACTCAGAGTTTAGACTCAACACAGGAAGCCTGTTCATCTCGAAACATGACAGAGGGCCGGGTGCCGTGGAAACATGAGACAAAAGATGAAAACAAAAATCAATGAATAAACCAACATTTGACGCGCGTGGTGGTAACACAGCCCCCTCGGATGGTCTTTGTGTTTGCTGAAGGGATGCTGTGATGTCATTTCCTGCTCCTCCTATGGATGCCAGACATGTCCTGCTTCGTAGTTTGTGTGTGGGTTTCGTTAGAGGTGTTTGCTGTTTGCGGGTCACACCCATTTCTGCTGAGCGACGGAAAGTATAGATTTACTCCTTTCCTAAAAAAACGAAAAAATCTAAACAAACAGCTCCTCACTTTTAATAAATACCAGTCGTGTTTTAAATTCATAATAGGGCTCCACGCGTCGCTCAAGTGCCTTTCCTGAGATGCAAGCGAGCAAACAACCAATACAAAAACAAAGGGCCCCTCTTCACTCGGGGGGGCCCCAGCAGCCCCCAGCTTAACACCTTCACACAGAGCTGCACGTATTTAATAAGCAGCACTGTCTCGGGTTTCCTCAATCAATTTGAACAGAAAACACGGACAGGGCAACTTGTTTGTTTACACTCATTAGACAACTTGCATAAAAGGCCACACACCCCCCCCCCCCCATCCCCCAAACGGAGGGGAAGACCCCCAGGGCAGTAGGCTTTATTTATTCTGATCTAACATCAGATCTCTTCTCTCTCTCTCTCTCTCTCTCTCTCTCTCTCTCTCTCTCTCTCTCTCATGACGTCTCTCTCTCTCTCTCTCTCTCTCTCTCTCTCTCTCTCTCTCTCTCTCTCTCATGACGTCACCTGACCATTGCAATCCCACACATTCTTTGGCAGGCTGGTGCCTCAGCCAGATTCCAATTAAGATAACACTAACGAGCGGTGCCTGTAAGTGGCATCCTCTCTAGGGCAATGCAGCTCGAATCAAAATCGAATGAAGACTGAACTTTTGTTTTTTTTAACGTGTAAACTTTAACCTCCGACTCTCTCCGTCGAAGGTCTCCTTGGATTTCTTCCTCGTGTCTCGTTAAGTTGCCGGTGCAAATTTCCTTTCGCTGTTCCACTCCCGCCTTAAACTACAGACCGGTCCAACTCGCAGGCCATTCCCCTTCCCCGGTGCGGGGGAACATATTGACTCACTTTAAGCCGCTCTGTAAATGAGACTGCCTGGGAAAATCAAGAGGTGACGGAGGGGAAAGAAGTTCTTTCATTAATCTCTCAGGGGCGTGATGGACATCGGGGGAGGACTCTCAAAGGGGACATTTAGAGTGTAGAGTGGTTTCACCGACTGACAGAAAGTCTTCCTTCCTTAATCCCGACCTGCCCGTCAAGCGCCACCTCAGACCCCCCCCACCCCCACCCACAGCTTTCTCTCTCTCTAACTTTAACTCTCTGTCTCTGTGTCTCACTCGCCCTAGCTCTGTCTCTGTCTCTGTCTCTCTCTCTCTCTCTCTCTCTCTCTCTCTCTCTCTCTCTCTCTCTCTCTCTCTCTCTCTCTCTCTCTCTCTCTCTCTCTCTCTCTCTCTCTCTCTCTCTCTCTCTCTCTCTCTCTCTCTCTCTCTCTCTCTCTCCCTCTCTCGTCTCTCTCTCTCTCTCCCTCTCTCTCTCTCTCTCTCTCTCTCTCTCTCTCTCTCTCTCTCTCTCTCTCTCTCTCTCTCTCTCTCTCTCTCTCTCTCTCTCTCTCTCTCTCTCTCTCTCTCTCTCTCTCTCTCTCTCTCTCCAGTTCAGTTATTTCCTTGAGGGGCGGCCACCCAGTCCTGTCCTTTCCCTCCACTTTCCTCTCCCCCCCGTTTCCTTAACCTAATCACTCACCGTCTCCCCCACCCACTCCAAACTCCCAACCCCTCCTCATCCCAGAGGTAGGCGCTAGGAAGGTGGGTCTCCCATCCCCCCCCCCCCCCCCCCCCGTCGCGTGCAGGATTTTTGTTTAGGAGGTCTGCCAAACTCTTGTCAATCTGTCGCCGTGAGACACGAAGAAGATGCGAACGTCAGCGTTTCATGGGGTGAATACGGATTCAACGTGACCGACTTCACATGTCTCCCTCCCCCTTTTCTTAGCGGTGGTCCTGATGCAATCCTTTTCGAAATTGGTAGTGAAAAGCGTTTTTTTTCTTTGGTGGCTTTTCTTTTCACTGTCTTCCACTCGCAATTGAACGCACAATTCTATTGTGAACACGCGTTTATTTCTTTAAGACAAACAAAGAAATTGGAACGCACAAAACCGAAGAGTAGACAATGCACCAAACAAACCGGAAGATAATTCCTATTCTCCTCCTCCCCTCGGCATACAAGCCAGTTTTACGATACAATAACCTCGCCTTCCTCCCTGCAGGTTTCATTCTTCTCCTCTCTCTCTCGCTCACCCTCCTTTGGCGATTACAGTACTTCCCCTCCCAGGGACGTACTGTAAAAGGGAGTCGTAAGCCTGAGGAAATCTGGGGCTTGTAAACGACCAACAATGCGGGGCTGAGCTT
This sequence comes from Melanogrammus aeglefinus, assembly GCA_900291075.1. Lineage (NCBI taxonomy): Eukaryota > Metazoa > Chordata > Actinopteri > Gadiformes > Gadidae > Melanogrammus > Melanogrammus aeglefinus. Next base: position 118,192 of record OLKM01000495.1, on the reverse strand, counting down.
TGAATAGGCCCGGCGTCCACCAGATAGCTTAGCGGCAGCTCAGGAACGCATTCCAACAACCGCCTTAAATTCAATTCAAACTCCGGCGCCCACGCCTTAATTGAATTCAACGGAATGCAAGGGATAGGCTCATCTTATTTGGCCGACGTTTGTCAAAACGTTACAACTAATTAAACGGTCTTATTGACTGTGCCGCCGTCTGAGACGTTTTGAAACTAGGAGATTCTTATTCGGGGGGTGTTCGGTTGAGCACTTGATAACGGGTTGCCGAAAGGGATTTGTTTACTCTGTGGTTTTGGGTTTATGCGAAGCAGGGTGTAGCATTGTGTGTGTGTGTGTGTGTGTGTGTGTGTGTGTGTGTGTGTGTGTGTGTGTGTGTGTGTGTGGGTTAATGATGGTAGCAAACAGGGCATGTGTGTGCTTTGTGTTTGTGTGTGTGTGTGTGTGTGTGTGTGTGTGTGTGTGTGTGTGTGTGTGTGTGTGTGTGTGTGTGTGTGTGTGTGTGTGTGTGTGTGTGTGTGCGTGTGCGTTAATGCATGGTGCAAACAGGGCATGTGGCGTTCAGATTGCCACACGTGTTTTGTTCAGTGGTGCGCATGACAGGATGGTGGGCGTGTGTGTATCTGTGTTTATGTACGGTGCACATGTATGCTGGCGAGCAACTTTTTTTTTTGGTCTGTGTGTAGATCTATGTTCAACGTGTGTGTGTGTGTGTTTTTGTGTGTGTGTGTGTGTGTGTGTGTGTTGCGTGTGGTGTGTGTGTAGATCTATGTTCAACGTGTGTGTGTGTGTGTTTTGTGTGTGTGTGTGTGTGTGTGTGTGTGTGTGTGTGTGTGTGTGTGTGTGTGTGTGTGTGTGTGTGTGTGTGTGTGTGTTCACGCAAATACGCACACACACAAATTTGGGATGCATGTATTCCCTTGTAACATTGATCTCATCAGCTGTGGCTCAGAAAAAGAGAGTGCATACAAACTTTCCACAATGCACACACACTATGTATTATGTATATAGCGCCACGCTATTCATCAGGCTAACGTAGCTCTGTTCACATTCGGTTGCACAACAGATATGTTACTCGAAGACAACTAAAGCACAGCAACTCAAGGGATTTCAGCAATAATCAAAATAGGTTTCGGTTCCTCAGTCTCTGTGTCTCACTCACTCTCTCGGTCTCTGTCGCTCACTCACTGTCTCTCTCTCTCTCTCTCTCTCTCTCTCTCTCTCTCTCTCTCTCTCTCTCTCTCTCTCTCTCTCTTCTCTCTCTCTCTCTCTCTCTCTCTCTCTCTCCTCTCTCCTCTCTCCTCTCTTCCCTCTCTCTCTCTCTCTCTCTCTCTCTCTCTCTCTCTCTCTCTCTCTCTCTCTCTCTCTCTCTCTCTCTCTCAGTGTCTCTGGCTTATCACGGTGCAGACCAGAATGTACGTTGTATAACAAATAGGACGATCAAAGGCAATGGTCCCCATGGAGAATCAGTCGGGGTTAGCCTACATTATTACCCCCATACATCACCCCCCCCATCAACCCTCCACCCCCGTCACCACCTCCACCACCACCACCACCACCACCACAACCACCACTTTCTATAACACCACCATCAACCACCACCACCATTCACCACCACCACCACCACCGTCACCATCACAACCACCACCACCACCACCACCACCAATACAACCACCACCACAACCGTCACCATCACAACCACCACCACCACCACCACTGTCACCACCACCACTGTCACCACCACCACCAGCACCACCACCACCAACACCACCACCACCACCCCTACCACCGTCACCACCAACACCACCACCACCACCCCTACCACCGTCACCACCACCACCACCACCACCAACACCACCACCTCCACCCCTCTACCTCCACCAACCCCACCCTTTCTACAAGGTGGAGGATGCCAGGCAAGGGAAGAGAAGGTTGGGTTGCTGGTGGAGGAGGAGGAGGAGGAGTAGGAGGAGGAAGAGGGGGGTGAGAGTTGAAGGCTCTTAGAAGTCAGATAAGAGGAGCAACAGACAATTCCCCCCCTGCTCACCACACTTGCTTTTCAATATCAAGAAGAAATATATATGCTATGTCTGGGCTGCAGAGAGAGAGAGAGAGAGAGAGAGAGAGAGAGAGAGAGAGAGAGAGAGAGAGAGAGAGAGAGAGAGAGAGAGAGAGAGAGAGAGAGAGGAGAGAGAAGAGAGAGAGAAGAGAGAGAGACGAGAGAGAGAGAGAGAGAGAGAGAGAGAGAGAGAGAGAGAGAGGGGGAAGATGAGAGGGTGAGAGAAAGGGTGAGAGGGACTGAGATAGAGAGGGAGGGAGAGAGAGGGAGGGAGGAAGAAAGAGAGGGAGAGAGAGAAAAGGAGGGCGAGAGAGAGTGAGCAAGAGAAAGAGAGAGAGGGAGAGAGAGAGGGAGAGAAAGAGAGCGAGAGAGAGAGAGAGAGAGAAGGAGTTGCGTTAGCGCTGATCTATTAGCAGTCTTGCGCTCCATCAGGGAGCAGGGGAGACGCAGCGGGGAGGCGCGCTTCATTTGTACATTCTTACACCATTGTTTCGGCAGCCCGTCATCCTGCCTGCCTCCTGCTGCCCACGCCCGGGTCACGTATGTGGGCACTCTGGCGCCCGGCGTGTGATGCAACATAGCGCACCGTAGCATGGCGGCGGCGGCGGCGGCGGCGGCGGCGGCGGCGGCGGTGTTGTTACGGTGCAGCGGAGAGGTGGAGAGACAGAGAGGGAAAGAAGTGCGCAGGATGTTACGAAACAAAATCAAGAGAATGAGCTTTGATATTCATCTCTCGGCACATCTGATGGTGATATAACGCGGTTTAAATATTTCATTCCAGATGAAAGGGGGGCCCTGGCGAAGCCTGTATAGCGCAGTATCGAACCAGCGCGGCTTTGAAAAACAGAGCGGTTCACTGGACTAGTTCTGAAAGGAGGCTATTAATGAGATCATGTGACAGAAAAATACAAATTTATGGGCTTTTTTTATTCTGCGAGCCTTCGCGGAACAAACACTGGTTGTAATTGCACAATATCCCTGTAGGGTATCCATCAACAAAGCCTCATTTTGATTTTCTCCAATGAGGTACTGGGGAGCTTTTGATAAACACAAACAGAATGATCTCTGCTGTGTTGTGACTGTAAAGCCACTCAGAGGAACAGATGCCATGCGGTGCTGCCCCGTCATTATTCAACTCTGTACTGTGAAACCTACTTCACCCTATAGGAAGGAATCGGTTGCTTATCAGTCGCTCATCCAGATCCCAGGAGACCAACTTGAGCTCCTCATTTCAGAATCACTCTGTGATCATTTGTGTCTCGGATAATTATCCAGTCGGGGGTCCCTTAGGGACGCACTTAAGAGATGAAAAAAAAAGTGAGGAATTAGCAGACCTTTTTAAGACAAATGAGGTTGAATTGAGATGTTTGTTCTGTCGATATGTGAAAAGCAGGATAAACAGAGGCGATGTCATTATTGTGCACCCCTGATCCCAGTCATGTCTCGGTTATAGCACAGAGAAGAGCGTGAGTAGGTCTGAGACTCTCATGAGGCAGATCTGAGTACGAGCATGAGGCCACAAGAGATCTCATTAAAAGTGTTTCCAATGTCTGGTCTTCGTCTCTTTTATTTCTCTCACAGAAGCTATTTATGAGAAGGGAACACACGCAAGGTAAATGATAAACAATTAAGAATTTAATTAATCAAGCAAGGTAAATGATAAACATTTAAGAATTTAATTAATTAAGTGTATGCAGCAATGTCTGTTGCTACATGCCACATACGGCTGCTACATCCCCACGCCACGGGTTTTTTTTACTGGGCTCCCCGGTGACCCAGACACACGATGATGCCGTTTAAACTTCGTCTTCGTGTTTCACCCTGCCATGTCCCAGATCTCTCGAGTGGGCGGTGATGGCTGCTTTAACCTGTGCATATTGACTGCTCAACGCACAACAGATGTGGAGCCTCACCCAGCCTCACTCAGCCCACCCACTCACTCCGCTGGAGTAATTAGAATTAGCCGTTACAACAAGAATCAACACTCAGCAATCAGTTTAAGACTTCACCAAAACTGCAAAGCACTTTTATTTCCGCATGTCAATTAAAGAAACGAAAATCCTCACATTTAATTGGAAACTTATGTCAACACAATTGTGGCTACGTACTTGAGTATGTTTTGGGCAAAGTCGTTTTCTTTGACAGGACTATCTGCGACTACAATGTTTCTTGCTGCTCATTTCACAAACACTTTAGCAGTTTCAGGCATATGCTCTAAATTCTATACAAAATTACATGAATTCTTTGGAAAATTAGCTCAAATTTCTTTAAATTGCGCATACGTGATGTAAATTAACCATATAGCTGATGCGCCACATTTGCATGAATGGTTTGCCTTGCAGAGCATCGTGTAGGATGATGTGAAAGGGGCAATGAGATGTGTAACTGAGTCTTAATTGAGGTGATGCATGCAATTGTTTGTATCGTATTGAGACTCATTTGCATTAACTAGTGCTAATGTTGGAGTGAGAGATGTTAATGTGATATAAACGAGATCTCATCATGGATTGCGAAGATTAGAAAAATGATTTCCCTGGATGGTAACTACAAAGATATGAACTTTTTTACATAAAGAAAACGAAAAAAACTGTACAAACATTCGTAATTGAAATCACAGATTATAGCAGCTGTGTGTGTGTCTTCCGTAATCCCTCAAACACACACACGCACACACCTAAAGAGTTTGCAGTATATGATGTTGTTGTTGCACAACTACAACCATTCCACTCACCTTTTGGATTGAATCCTCACCCCTGGCTCTTGCGATGACACAATCTTCTCCGCGTTGCCTGGGTCAGGATGGGTCACGTTTCAATCTGCTGCACTGGGAGCCATTGGGAACAAACGTGACCCACTGTAGATTTGCTGCATGGCGAGAAATGTCAAGAGTGTAAATTGACCGCGGTGTTCTGGGCAAGCGTGCACACGCCCAATGTGGCGTCTCCAGTTTTTTTTTTTAGAGCTCTCTGCAGCGCCATTTTTATTCACGTTAGCAACGTTTCTTTTTCTATTTATTCTTTTGATTGACTCGACTGTGTTCGGTTATGATTGCCGTGTTTATCATTTGATGGAATTCTGTTGCTATTTGTTTAAGATTGAAAGCCAGGAAATCGGGTTTCAAAGTCGGAACCAATTGGCGTTTCGTAATGCCGTATATTTTTTATTTTTTTGTCTCTCTCAACGGTGAATGACGTTCAACTCAAACTCAGCTTCTCCTACAGGAGAGTTGTCGACACACACCAGGAACACACCGCTTCTGATGTTGATTGACAACTCTGCTTAAAGCACAAAAAAAAAGATCCATAATAAATGAAGCTAAGTTGAGCTAAACAGCCAAACACAGTGTCATGCTCTCTGTCATGTGCCGCAAAGCCCCAGAGATGTGTTCCATTAGTCAGGGGCCATATGCTTCTCGCTGGTGTCGCTTTGTTTTCCTCCGAACTCACACAAGAAGATGTATATCCCTTGAGAGAAGGCTCGCTTTGTACGTGTCAATGTGTGAGTTTGTGTTTATCAATGTTTATGTGTGTATCAATATGTGAATGAGTCTCAGTGTGTGTGCGCGTGCGTGTGTGCCTACTTTGTGTGTGTTTTTGTGTGTTTGTGTGCCAGCGTACCCGCATGCGTTTGTGCGCGTGTGTTCTCAATGCGAGCATATAGGTGTGCCTGCACATGCATGGGTGT